>JAZKJV010008677.1:1112500-1264209 GCA_037367405.1 Ottelia alismoides
TCCGCCCGTAGATTACTTTAGGTTATTAGATTTTATTTTTGCATTTGATTTCTATTCTTAGCTTAGATCTGATCCACCTGACCACCCTCTAATCCGACCAATCGAAGGCTTTGTAATTATCCTCATTCGTGTCCAATTGCCCCCACACAATCACAAGCACACTTGCCATCTTTCTTCATATCTGATCCTCCTCAGATCAGACCATATATGAGGACTGACTCCATTTCTGACCACGACCACTGGAGCCCTCACCCACCTTCCATTTCTTTTCATTTTCTTCTAATAAATTTAGTCAGATTCTCCCTCCAAGCATAAGCAATAACCTGCAGGGCTAGGCATACAATCTGGAGCTGTGGAGAGAGTTCTGAAGAACATTTGAAGTTGTAGAGCATCCGATGCTTTAGATCTCCATCTAGGAACCTCCAGATCTCAAATGAGAATCGGATAAATAGAGGGAAGCTATAGGAGCGTGCTCAACTATTCTCGAGGTAGATCTAGTGTAGATCGAGTGAGCTGCGATTGATCCAACTTCATTAGAGCCATCCTTCCATGTTCATCCAACTAGCTTTAGCAACATCTGATCAAGAGTAGAACTACCAGATTTCATCTAGCCTGCATGAAGAGCCTGAAATCTTATGTCAGATCGTGCTTCCAGACCAGATCGAAACCTTCCATGCACACTTTCACATCAGTCGTTTGATCTACATCTAAAGCCATATCCACCGCTTATCCTGCCACGTGAATTAAGGGTACATTTGCACCCTCGACCTTGTTGTTTGTTTATTTGCAAATAAATCCCTCTCGGGACACATGTTTTAATTCTAAGTATTGAACATTTGCATTGTTAAATTTATGATTTAATTTATTGGTATTTTTATCCTACTTGAATTAAAAAACGTGTATAGCATGTGATTATATGGGAAAATTACAATGAAAAGTTCTTGCTTATTTTTTATTGATTGGCCCATAGAACATAAATATTAACATGTATATCAAATCGAACACACCTCACATGTGTTAGCACACAGATTTGTGGAAACTTTTCGTAAAAGGACCCCACATTTATTTATTGGTTATTCATCTAGTCTTTAAAAAATTTTATTTGCATTTTGGTCTCTAAGCATATACATCTATTTTGCATGTTAAAATGAATTGAAAAAAAATAACAAAGCGTCCTTAAAAGTTCCATAAAAATTCTTTTAACTTCCTACTAATCTCATTTAGTTATGCTATTTTTTTATATTTTAATAATTCTCACTATTTTTAATAATTCCAAAATTACAAAATATTCCCTTTTTGTTTTTAAAAATCGATAAAAAAAATAAATAAAAATTTCCTAAACTAAAAAGTACATTTTTGTTTATTTTGATGTATTTTATTTTCTGACCAAATTGATTCTCTAATTCTATATAAAAACCAAAAAATTATAAATATTGAAACATCAAAAAAATTTAATTACAAAAAAATCAAAAAATGGAAAATCACTTTCTGGAAAATTTGAAAAATTATCTCTCTCATTCTACATGTTTCCATAATGTTTGATTTCAGTTTCTATTTTAAAAATCCAAAAACATCCTCATTATTTTCTGTTTGCATTATTTTATATTTTTCATTTATTTGATAGCCTTTATCAATTCTGAAATTTCTTAAAGAAAGCATTAGAAAAAACTTCAAAAATCTACAATAAATTTATTTTAATTTTCTATGTTTTTTCGATATTTTAAAAATACAAAAAGTTGCATTCTTCTCCTTCTTTTCTCTTATTTATTTACCTTTTTTCATTTTAAAATTTAAAAAAATTGTAAAATTTAAAATAATTAAAAATTATATAATCATAAAACTCTAAAAAATGTATAAAAATTTAAAATCCAGAAAAACTTAAAAAAAGCATATAAAAAATCAAGTATAATCTGCTTTGAAATTCCTTTTTCTTTTCTTTGATTTTTTCTTCGCTAAATTGAATAATCCTTAGGAATCTTGTAGCCTCCCTGAGTTTGATTATGTACTCTATATAGGTAAATTAAACAACAATAAGTTTTTCTTGCTTACATTCTTTTCTTGCTTGTTGGCTTGAGTTGTGAATAATCAAATAAATTTTTGTTGAGGGATTCTTAGGGTTGCAACGACATTGCAAATAATTCTTCTTAATTAAAACCCCGAATTCTACCTTTTGAACAAATGGCATCATTGTCGGGGAGGCATGATGAGGGTAGCTAGTTTTTCTTCTTATAGCATGCTATTCTTAGTTGTATTTACTAGTTCGTTATTCTTTCTATTTTACTTGTCCATATTTTTTGTCTCATTTATTTTTGTCTATATTTTATGTTTTATTTATTTTATTTTTTCTCATATTATCATATCTGTGTTTCTTACATATTCTTGTGTCTCCACTTTCATGCGAGGGACCGACTGTGAGGGAGGCATTCCTAGGGGCATCGGCGCACCCGAGCAAAGCAGAGGCAACTCATTTCTTCACCGAGCTACAAGAGAGCATAGAAGGAGAAGCATAAGAATGGGAATAATCATATTTTTAGAGAACATATCACATATAAATTTTGTTTTATTTCACATTATTTGTGTACAAATTTGTAGTGAATTCTATTTGGCATTTCCCTCTTTTTCTATCTCTAAAAGGACATTATATATCTTGTGTACGAGGTCTGTTTCACCATGTACTAGTGCACTTGGGGGACCTCATTGGTTTTTGTTTTCATCGATTTTATTTTTATTTGTTTTCTCGTAGTTTTGTATGCTTGAGCCCTTAGAAGAATGTTTTATTATCTTGTTTGAGCCAGGTAATCGAATTGGTCCAAATCCCTTAAAAGAATATTTGTTCCTATAGACAAGATTGTAGGACTGGACTTACTCAATATAATTAGTTCTTCCATGCTAATAAAAGTTACTACTAGGACAGTTCTCGTGCATCATTAACGTTAGTTTTAATTCCATCTTTATTTTATGTGTGTATCACCTTGCATGTTGAGTGATAGTAGAAGGTACGCATCTCTTTCTTTGCTTGCATCATTGATTTCATAGTGCATCAAATTTTCCGATTTCCTTCCCCATTTTCACTCACATAAGATCAAAAGGAATCGGAAAAATCATTAAACCACTTTCTTGAAAAAATCCAAAAAAGTGATAATTGTATAAAACTTGGACCTTTAAAGAAAACTCGACCTTAAAAGAAATGTTAGGACAAAATCATTGTTTTGGGGAGAGTAACCCCCCATTGTTTGCAGGTACTTACCTTTAGATAGAGTAGATGAGGATACATCCATAAGGATAGAGCCCAAATCCTTGGACTTGTGCCCTATGCTTTTGTACACATCTCTATGGTGTATGGTTGGGATGCAAGCACTCGCCTTGGACGTTAAAAAATCATTCTTGTGTGCACATTTTTCTTTCTCCCTTTGGGCTTTGTATCCTACAACCCAAGTAAATAGTCCATTGATTGGGGATGATTGAGAACGTATGCTGGGAGACAACGACAACTCACCCTGTGTGCTTTGTAGTAAGTAACTTTGTAGATTCACTAAACTGAAAATTGAAAAGATAAAAGAACGAACTCTTACAATCTCCACTTGTATCCTATCGATGAATTGAGGGTTTGTATTTTTATTTTCTAAATTATACCATTTATAAAGACAATCATTTACCATAAAAAACAAAGTGCAGTTGGTTGTATCCAACCCATTCTTGAAATACACAACTCGCACACACTTCCTTTCCAAAATAAATCAACACACCAAGCACTACGCTTAGATTTATTGGATTTGTTGCTAAAATATCGGTATTAAACCAAAAACTCTCGGCGGATGGCCAATGACCCAAGGAAATGAAATAATCGCGGTTACATTTTTCATATGTTCTCCTCTTATAGATAGGACTAACAAGAAATAGAGTTCTTTTTTATTTGAATTTAAATTCCAATATATAAAATATAAGTTCGATACGAACAAATCCTTTTTTTTTGTTTTTTCGTAACACAAGATTACGTATGGAAATAGTAGTATGAAACAAGGGTTATTTCCGGATTTGGTCTTATTATTTTGATATTATGTATCAGAGACCTCTTTCAGCGTCACAAAGAAACAAGATCTTTTTTTTCTTATTTTGATCGGATAAAAAAACACCTTGGGATTGCTGATCATGTATAAGATAAATATATAAAGCAACAGAACCATCATAGTATTTTTTTTACTCCTAAAAAAGGAATACGAATGGAAGGGTGGTAAATCTGAATCGAATGGATTCTTTTTGTCTCTCTTCCATATTTTTCTTCAACAGAAAAACGAAGGGCAAAGAAAATTCTATTGCAGAGCCATATGCATAAAAATGCATGTACGGTTGTTCAATTCTATCTTTTCTTCTTGGCATTTTTTGTCCCTTTCTTTTGTTTGATTAATTATGCGAGATAGAAGAACCTTTCATGATGTTATATAATCAGGGTTATGATTCACCAACCTGCTAGTTCCTTTTATGAAGCACAAGTAGGGGAATTTATCCTGGAAGCGGAAGAGCTACTGAAACTTCGCGAAACCCTTACAAAGGTTTGCGTACAAATAACGGGAAACCTTTTATGGGTTATATCCATCGAGTTTATATATATATTTCGAAAAAAAGGAAATACTTGCATTACTATTCGTTGGTGAGAAAAGTAAATCTTTCTTTATCAATTTTGGTGCTTCTTTCCCCCCATAAAGATATGGAATATAGGGAGCTGTTTTTAATTCCACTGTAATTTTTTAAATGAACATGTAAATATCCCTCGAAAATAAGTAATATATTCGAAACATATAAAATGTGGTTAATCCCGCTGTGAAAGTTGTTATTATTGCGAAAATCGATGAATACAACCAACTATCATTAAGAATTTCATCTTTGGACCAAAAACAGGCAAGAGGTGGAATACCACAAAGAGAAAGTGTTTGAAAAATAATAATAGCAGACGATATATCCAAGCTGAAAGTATTAATAATAGAAATATAAATTTCATAAATGAAAATGAATGAATTTAGATTCTAAATTCATTTCCAAAAATTTGCAGTCAAATTAATGAGTTTTTTGCTCTCGAATATCGAGTTGACCTATTAATTTTTCATAACGTACTTTATTTTTCTTTGCCAAATAAGCTAGTAATCGTTGACGTTTTCCAAGAATTATTCTAAGACCCCTCTGAGATAAAAAATATTTTTTATGCAATTCGAGATGTAAAGTAAGTTTCCGTATCTTATTAGTGAAGCTGAATACTTGAAATTCAACGGATCCCCTATTTTCTTCTTTTTCTTGTGGAATAACTGAAATGAATGAATTTTTGACCATAAAAATAAAGAAATTCTTATATATATATATATATATATATATATCTTTTTTCTATTTACCGATCAGGAATAATAAACGTAATAATAGTTGATTTAATAATATAATAATACTAGTCGTTTTAAATAGGTATACAGAAAAAATTGTATTTATTTTTTATCCAAATCAAATTTAAATGTTTTTAGTGTAAAGATCCTTCCACACCCGTTGTGACTTTTTATTCATTTTCTTCTTGTGTTGACCTTCATGTTCTCGCATCTTTCCTATTGATATCGAAGATGTTAGATTGGAGTATTTCATGTTCAGACTCCGCGAGCTCATTTCACACTCCAGTTCAGCCATTTTCTATTATGGAAGACCCACTTCCAGAATATCCCTCTTCTTCCACATTACCCATCTAATCATCGAATCCATTGTTTGAGATTGACTCTGATCTCAAACTATCATTAGAGACTCCCCCATTTCTTAGGAATAATCTAGTGCCATACACCTTTTCAAAGCTAGAATCACAGCACTTGATGCCACCAAAGGGCAAGGGTTCCATGACTGAGAAGAGTGAGTTTATAATATGATGTTAGCTTCCATTCAATCCATTTATGCATAGTTAACCGAATAAGCTGACACCCAGGCTGGATTGAGAGACATGATCTTCGAGCTGAGGAATTATAGACAAGATTGAGAGGGGAGGATGAGCAGGAGGTTAGAGGTGGGAATAGGAAGGAGGAGATCCACTAATTGAGCAAGTGGCTAAGCTTACACTAGAGGATGCCTATAATCCAGTAGCAGGATAGACTGATACATGGATTAGGATGGAGATCCACTAATTGAGCAAGTGGCTAAACTTACACTAGAGGATACCTATAATCCAGGAGCAGGATAGACTAATACATGGATTAGGATCCCACTGATTTATGGGCATTTCGAGCTTAAGCCCGCAATTCACCACTCCTCCAAATATTCCAGGGACACATCAATGAAGAACCTTATGTACACCTCCAGTAGTTTGATTGCATTCGTGGCACAATACACTACCCGAATGTTCCATTGGAGGTAGTGAAGATGACCTCTTTCCCGTTCAGTCTCATGGACAAAGCATTATATTGGATTAACCATTTGGGAATGAATGCCACAACTTGGGAAGAGTTGTGGTCTGCTTTCTTGAGCAAATATTATCCATCTGGACATCTCAACCAAATGCGATCTTTGATAGCTAACTTCTCCCAAATGTCCCATGAGTCTATTCACGAGGCATGTGAAAGACTCAAGGATTTAACAAAGAATTGCCCCCATTACGATATTCCAAAGACGAGACTTGTGCAAAACTTCTTTGGGGGTTTGAGCATTGAAAGCCAAAGTAGTAGATGCCGCTTGTAAGGGGTCCCATTTCAACAAGGACGAGGATGTCCTTTATCGGATTTTTGACGAGATCGTAGAGAGCGTTGCAACTCTTTCTTCTTCACGTGCTTTTTAGAAGCATCTTGTACCTTCTCCTGTAGTGCCCCACAAGGCTGTTAACATGACGACATCACATGATGTGGAATGGGTGGACAGTGCATATTTGAGCATCATAAAATATCATCTATCCAAAGTGAACATAATTGAGAAACGATTGACGAATCTGCATTTCATCATCTTTATTCATTTATTTTAGCTTAAAATCTCTTATATAACGCATGTATATATTGATAAATCCATAGTCTTATTAACTTGCATCTATGCGTAAATATTGTACATATATTATTATTTTAACCTAAAATAAATAAATAAAGAATAAAGGAAAGATACAGAAAATATAAAAAGAAGAAGACTGTATATATGTAATAGATACAGGCTGACCTGAACCCCGAGAGAAGGTCAAGACCTGACTTGATCGAGTAGGAATAAAGTAGGGGGATATAGGGTCTTTAATTAGAAAATCCAAAAAATGCTTTGTAAATATTCTTTATTTCATAACTTATTCTGTGTATAATTGTATAAAACTAAGAATATTTTATTTGTACATAAATTGACTTCAAATTAAATAGTTTTGTTAACAAAAGTTGTAAATAAAAATATTTCATAAATAATAAAATTGTTTGCAAAATAAAATCATGTACAAAATAAAAGTAACTGCACTCAGAAAAAGCCGTAAAGCAATAATTGAAAAACCAATCCGTCACCATACAAACTCGAATTGAATCAAACTCACTTCCATTGTATTCTAAATTAAAATATCATTAAAATGGTTGTGGTTTCATATTTTTTGGAGTTACATTTGAAAGTTTGTTTTCTAGAGTGGTTTTTGCAATTTCACCATTTATTTATTATATATATTTATCCGTATTTATTTTTTTATACATAATGTAAATAATTGTATATAACTTTAATAATTATTTAAAATAAATAAAAAAAATTAAAAAAATATTAATGTCCTTAACCATGTGTATAATATACCATATGCATATATTACATGTATATAGCCAATTTCCTTATATACCCACCACTAAAAATAAAATAATTAACATTTATTATCTAATCTAATAAAATGATGAAAATTATTTATTTATTATATTAATTATGCAAATAATATACTACATGTTTATAATACATTTAACTCCTTAATTGAGCCACCAGGAAGGTGGCTCTTTAATTTTTTGGAAATTACTAATTATTGCTATTGTAATTATGAAAATCATTTTTAATTAATTTATTATTTGTTTTATCAATTCCACTAATAACTTCCTTCCTTATTTTTCTTCCATTCAAATTTTGAAATTCAAATGTATATTCTTTCAATTTAATTGGATCCTCCCCCCTCATTCTCACTTGATCAATCTTCTAGAGAGGAGCCTATTTTACCGAGAGAAATCTTGTTGAAGAAGGGCACCCAGACTCCGAGCCGTCCTGGGATAGCGAGGTGACACTCGTCGACGCGATTACGGCATTTGTCCACCCCATTTGGTGAGATCCAAATCTTTATTTTCTCTCTTAATTTAGATAATCTTAGGTTTAATTGCAGTTTTTAATTGCAATAACTTTTTAAGGTTCATAATTGTAGTTAATCATTTTAATTGCTCATAAAAAATTGATCCATTTCCAATCTGATTTTCCACCATCACATCTCGATCTCTACACCTTCAGTTCTATCTCACACAGTCTATCATCGTTAGTCACACAGGGTGACCAGGGACACGGATCTCCCATCACAACCACCGGATACGTCTTCCATTCATTTAATCCCCGTTTGATTGTTGGAGTGAGCCGTCGTGCTTGAGTCAGTTATCTTTTGATTTTATTGCAGGTGTACATGAATTTCAAAAAAAATAAAAAAAAAATAAATAATACGGCTTCTGTAAAAAAATTACAAAAAAGGGGACGGCCACAGTCAACCGCCTCCTTCACGCTAGCAGCACCTACCGGTGGCGCTCCTCGCCACCGCGTGCGCCCTACTGCGTTCGTCGCACCATCTGGACCCCACCTGCTTCCCCTTCGTCATCTCCGCTGATCCACCGTCACCAGCTGGGGCCACGTCTGCCCGCAACAACTCCTCTCCGCCTTGACATCTCCGCCTTGACGTCGAAGACCAACCATCGTGCTCCTCCTCCGGAGTGCCGCCAACAACGCCATCTCCAGTCGTGCTCACCTCCGCAAGGACCTCCACCTTCTCCGCCATCTGGGGGCAGGTTGCCAGATCAGAAGCTCGATACCCAACCATCCTGCACGAGCCATTCACCAACCTTCCGCCACTCCTAGAGAAGAGCTCCTCCGCGACAGCCACGACCCCCCTTCGTCATCTCCAGGGCCGCGCCAGCACCATCATCGCGATCTCTGCCGACCACCCTCAGTCGATTCAGCCGCACCGTCGATCTGAAACTCCATATCCGCTAAGCATCTTACGCCTTCAGCATCATCTCCACCATGGGAGCTGCCACGCATCTCCACCATCTAGGCACGCCACCTCTTGACCGACGCCCATCCTCCACGAGTCCACCGTCGCTGCCCCCTGTTCTGTCTTGAGAAGAAAGAAATGAAGGAAGAATCGAATTATTCAAGCCCTAATTTTGGAATCATTTCTGTTCCTGGAGATTCTAAGAATTGCAATAAAGACCCCCGCCCTAGATCATCACGTGCAAAACATCTAGTACAGAGTAAATTGTGATTTCAGTCCTATACTTTAATTTTTGTTATATTTTGATGCTAAAACTTGAACTATTTGCATTTCAGTGGACTCCTGCTTCGTGTCTTGTAATAGTGTGAATTTTCATTGCACTTTATTATCTTTTGATATTATTAAAAAATAAAAAACAACATCATTTTCTCTACCTGAAATTCAAAATTCATAAAAATTCAAATATCGCATCAAAAATTCAAAAAAAGATTATTCTCTTTTATTTTCTTTTAATTCTTATGCAATTTTAACACCATGGTTATTTATAAAAATTAAAAAATTGTAGAATATTAAAAATATTAAAAAAATCGTATAAAATTGTAGAAAAATAAAAAAAATACATTTTTTTGTCTCTGTTTGAAGCATAATAAATCTTCTTTCTGATAAAATTGGTTTCCTTAGATTTTTGATATTGTTTTATATTTTTAAAAACAAAAATAGTAGCCTATATTCATTGTTTACTTTATTCACTATTTTTAATCAATATGAAAAAGCTAAAAAAATCCAAAAATCTATGGAAAATTATAAAATAGTTAAAAATCATTAAAAACATAAAAATTTATTTACTAGAATAATCTGGATATTTTACCATATTTAAAAAATACAAAAATTAAGTGCTTGTGAGGCTTTACTCCATTGCCTTTATTTTCTTTATTTGGAAAATTAAAATATAAAAATTTGCAAAATTAAAAAAACCAGAATATAAAAAATTACAAAATAAAAAACCATAAAAATATAAAAAGACAAAAATCTCACAAAAATCAAGATAGTTTTCATTTGAAATTCCTAATTCTTTCATTGCATAGAATAATCTTCAGCATTTATAGCCTCCCTATGTTCAATCCTGTTGCTATACAGGTAAATTAAATAGCAAAAATTCTCTTGCTACACATTTCTTTGTAATTATTTCAACTTGAGAACAAAAAAATAATTTTGTTTGTTTAGGCTAGGAATTCCGTAGAAAGCAATGATAATTTTATTAAAATAATAATCACCCGTCAAAAATCTCGATCAACAAAATGGTGCCGTTGATGGGGATCAGACGATGATCCTTTGATTCCATCTTCTGCATCTAATACATGAGCTGACTACCTCTTGTATATCCTTTTGTTTCATTCTTTATTCTCACGTTTTATCATTCAAACCTTTTCTTGTGTATATATGCTATACTTAGGATGTGCTTTATCCTAAGTATGGGGGGTGAATAATTTGTGTTGTTTTTATTCATCAAGTTCATCACTCATGTTGTTGCTTATACTTAGGGATACTCTACCCTAAGTATAGGGGGAGTGATGTTGCTCATATCATCTCTTTTGTGTTTTTATTCTTTTGTTCTCTCGATTGTCCCCCAACTTGCTGATATTATATACTTAGGGCCATTCTACCCTAAAAATAGGGGGTAAGTTGATCCGTTGAGTCCTTACATTCTCTTCATCGATTTTCCCTTTTGTAAAGTCTAATATACTTAGGATTACTTTATCCTAAGTATAAGGAGGATCACTGTCTTCTATTCCTTTCATATTTTCATTGAGTTGTTGTAGCATAGGAGTCTTTTCAATTTTCTGTACTTAGCATGAGTTATGTCTTCCATTGTTACTCTCTGATCACTATGAGGACATAGTTCGAGCTAAGTATAGGTGGGTGTCGTATATATTGTATATATACTTTAGACATAACTCGTACTTTTAATATGAATATTTTGGGGATATGTATATAAATTCGTAAAATCCATGTGTGTATATAGACTTTCATCACCTTTTATAAAAAAACAACAACAAAAAAGTAATAAAATAATAAAATACAAAAAAAGTAAAAACTAAAAAAAACAAAAAATCCTCTTATATTAAAAAATGTATATATTTTACTAACCCTTTTCCCTTTAAAAAATCCCTAAAAAGAAAAAACCAAAAGTTTATAAAAATTAGCATGATTAAAAAAAATAAAAAACTCTTTTTACATGTGCATCCTTTATTCAAAAATCCATAAAAAGTTCGAAATTAGAAAATTGTTTAAAAAAAGATTTTGCTTTCTTTTCTTTACATTGTACATATTTTCTTGCATTTGTATGTGCATTCTTCTTGATAATATTAACATTCAAACTAAGTTTGGAATAAAATTGAAGCTTAGTTGGACCTTAATCCACTTAATTTCAGAGGAATCTTATAAGAATTGGAGTTAAGACTTTTCAAGTCCTAGTGAATTAATTCTTTGAGTCCATAAGACTATGTTCAAATGTCATCTTGAGTAGTCTAAGTAGAATATTAAAGAACATACACATAACTCTTAATAGAGGAGGTAGTGAGGAGGCATAATCTTTAGGCTTGGAGTAGCATATGAGGGTGTACATCTAGGAGGAACCTCTCGTCCTCCTCTAGGGAGGGAAGTGCGTCTCAACCTATTCTAGTAGTGAAGAGGTCTAAAGACAAGATGCTGTCTGCAATAATACTTCAAAAGAGGGATAGTCTACTAGCTCAAGAGGGAAAATCTCCTTATGTACATGCTTCACCTTGTATATAGTTTCCAAAAAAAAGAAAAAAAGAAATAAAGGAAAAAATGCAGAATTTCTAAAAGTGGACAAGCCTGATTGAAAAGTAGAATGCCTGGCGGAGTGTATATACAAGTGAAAAAAAGAATAATAGCTTCAAAGTCAAATTTTTGTAAGCTTGCAGTAGATGACTTGGCTACACTGGTCATGCATCCAAGGATAGGTAGCTACACTGGTTACCACCCATTCTTTTCTCCATCTCCTCTTCTTGAGCTAGTTGTACTTGAATTTAGAAGGGAATATCCTCGCTCCTTGAGGAAATAGTTGCTGGACAGTGGGACTAGAGTTACCTTGTTGAGAGAGGTTGTTTATTTGCTACTTTTGAGATGATGAGCTATATTTCACTTACTCTGTACAAGTAAAGATCCATAGTCATAAGAATTTGTGTATGCAGACTTGTTCTGACCTGACTGTTGAGGCAACCTAAATAGGAGTCATGTGGAACTTGAAAGCTGTTTGGTTTAAATCCATTTCCCATTAAGGTTCAGCCACACTAATAATCCAAAGGTCTGACAGAACTCCATACTACAATTTTATGAAGATAAGTTTAATATTCAAAATTGTCTTAATTTATTTATTTTTCCTTTCTTTTTCTTTTATTCACTTATTCTTTCAAATAAGTGTTTGCTTATGGAGTAACAAAGGTAAAGCATAGGGGGATGATGAATATGCATTTCATCATCTTTATTCATTTATTTAAGCTTAAAATCCCTTATAAAACACCTACATTTATTGATAAATCCATAGTATCACTAACTTGCATCTATGCGTAAATATTGTACTTATATTATTATTTTAACCTAAAATAAATAAATAAATGAAGGAAAAATAAAGAAAATACAAAGAAGAAGAAGATTGTATATGTAATAGATATAGGTTGACCCAATCCCCGAGAGAAGTTTAAGACTTGACCTGATCGACCAGAAATAAAGTACGCGTAGATAGAGTCTTTAATCAGAATATGCAAAAAAATAGATTGTGCATTGCAAATATTCTTTATTTCATTACTTATTCTGTGTATAATTGTATAAAACTAACACTATTTTATTTTTACATAAATAGACATCAAATTAGATAATTTTCTTAACAAAATTTGTAAATAAAAATATTTCCTAAATAGTAGAATTGTATTCAAAATAAATCATGTACAAAATAAAAGTAACTACACTCAGAAAAAGTCGTAAAGCTATAATTGAAAGACCAATCCGGCTCCATACGAACTCAAATTGAACCAAACTCATTTCCATTGTATTCTAAATTAAATTAGCTATAAAATGGTTGTGGTTTCATAATTTTTGGAGTTACAGTTTGAAAGTCAATTTTCTAAGGTGGTTTTTGCAATTTTAGTATTTATTTATTGTATATATATTCATATTATTTTTTATACATAATGTAAATAATTGTAAATATTTTTTTATAATTATTTTAAAAAATTTAAAAAATTTAAAAAAAATTACAAAATTTTAAGAAATTTTAAAAAATTATTACTTTCCTTATTTAACCATGTGTATAATATATCGTTTGTATATATTACATGTATATAGCTAATATCCTTAAATATTGACCATAAAAAAGTAAAATAATTACCATTTATTATTTAAATAAATAAAATGATGAAAACTATTTATTTATTTAATTATGTAAATAATATACCACATATTTGTAATACATTTAACTCCTTAATTAAGCTACCATTAAAGTGGCTCTTTAGTTTTTGGCAATTATGAATTATTATTGTAATTATGAAATTCATTTTTATTTAATTTATCTAATTTATTTTATTAATTCTACAACTAAATTCCTTCCTTATTTTTTTTCCATTCAATTTTTAAAATCAAATGTATATTCTTTCTATTTAATTAGCTCCTCCTCCCGCATTCTCATTTGATCAATCTTTTGGAGAGGAGCCTATTTTTTCCGAGAGCAATCTTGCTGAAGAATGGCACCCAACCTCTGAGCCGTCCGGTGACAGCGAGGCAACATTTGTCGAAGCGATTATGGCATTTGTCCACACCATTTGGTGAGATCCAAATATTTATTTTCTGTCTCTAAATTTAGATAATTTTAGGTTTACGTGTAGTTTCTAATTTCAGTCATTTTTTAAGCTTCATAATCGTAGTTAATTGTTTTGATTGCTCATCACAAATTGATCCACTTCCGATCCAATTTTCCACCTTCACATCTCGATCTCTACACCTTCACGTTCTATCTCACATAATCTATCACCTCCAGCTACACACAGTGACTGACAGACGAATCTCCCATCACAACTGCCAGATCCTTCTTCCATTCATTTAATTCCCATGTGATTGTTGGATTGAGCCGTCATGCTTGTGTCAGTTATCTTTTGATTTTATTGCAGGTGTACAGGAATTTCAAAAAAAATTAAAAAATATAGCTTTTGTCAAAAAATACAAAAAAATAAAAAAGGGGACGAGCCACAACCAACTGCCTCCTCTACGCCTGCAGCACCCACCGATGGCGGTCCTCGCCACCGCACGCGCCCTGCTGCGTTCGTTGCACCATATAGACCCACACCTGCTTCTCCTTCATCATCTTCGCTGATCCACCGTCACCAGCTAGGTCCACGACCGCCCGCAGCAGCCCCTCTCCACCTTGATATCTCTGCCTTGACAATGAAGAGCAGCCATCGTGCTCCTCCTCCGGAGCACCGCCAACATTGCCATCTCCAGCCGCGCCCCCCTTCGCAGGAACCTCCTCTTTCTCCTCCATCTGGGGGAGGGCTGCCATATCAGAAGCTCGATACCCAATCGTCCTACGCAGGCCGTTAACTAACCATCCGTCGCTCCTAGACCAGAGCTCCTCCGCGATAGCCACGACCCCCCTTCGTCGTCTCCAGGGTTGCGCCAGCACCATCGTTGCGATCTCCGTCGACCACCCTCATGCGATCCAGCCATGCCGCCGATCTGAAACTCCATATCCGCTAAGCACCTTTCGCATTCATCATCATCTCCACCGCAAGAGCAGCCATGCATCTCCACCACCGAGGCACGCCACCTCCTGACCAATGCCCATCCTCTGCGAGTCCACCACCGCTGCCCCCTTTTCTGTCTTGAGAGAAAGAAAAGAAGGACGAACCGAATCATTTAAGCCCTAATTTTGGGCAAAGATCATTTCGACCGCTGGAGATTCTAAGAATTGCAATAAAGACCCCCGCCTCTAGAGCATCACACGCAAAACAACATCCAATACAGGGTAAATTGCGATTAAAGTCCTCTACTTTATTTTTTGTTATATTTTGATACTAAAACTTGAACTATTTGCATTTCAGTTCTGTTATTCAGACTATTATTTTGCATATCTTTTATATTGAAATAAATGTTTTTATTACTCTGATATATCTACAAAAATTTGTGTGGACTCCAGTTGTGTGCCTTGTAATAGTATGAAATTTTCATTCCAGTCAATTATCTTTTGATATTATTAAAAAAATCAAAGACAACATCATTTTATCTGCATGAAATTCAAAAATTCAAAAATTCAAATATCACATTAAAAATTCCAAAAATTAGACGAGTTCTCTTTTATTGACTTTTAATTCCTATCTAATTATTACACTATAATTATTTATAATACTCAAAAAATTGCAAAAATACTAAAAATATTAAAAAAATCATATATAATTATATAAAAAAATACATTTTTATCTCTTTTTAAAGCTTAATAAATCTTCTTTCTGATAAAAGCAGTTTCTAGGATTTGTGAAAATTTTTTATATTTTAAAAATAAAAACAAGAGCATATATTCATTGTTTTCTTTATTCACTTTTTTTAATAAATTTGAAACTAAAATTCTAAAAATCCCTGAATAATTGTAAAAACAGCCAAAAATTATCAGAAACACAAAAATATATTTAGTGAAAATTTCTAGATATTTTACCATATTAAAAAATATACAAAGAAAGTTCTTGTAGGGCTTTACTCCAGTGTCTTTATTTGCTTTATTTTGAAAATTAAAATATAAAAAAATTACAAAATGAAAAGCCAAAGGAATTGAAAATAAAAAATACAAAAAAACCATAAAAATATAAGAAAGACAAAAATCTCACAAAAACCAATATAGTTTGCATTTGAAATTCCTTATTCTTTTATTGATTATTTCATTGCATAAAATAACCCTCGAGATTTATAGCTTCCCTGAGTTTGACCCAGTTGCTATACAGGTAAATTAAATAGCAAAAATTCTCTTGCTACACATTTCTTTGTAATTATTTCAACTTGAGAACAAAAAAATAATTTTGTTTGTTTGAGCTAGGAATTTTGTGGATAGCAACAATTATTTTATTAAAATAATAACCACCCTTCGAAAATCTTGATCAACAACAATCCAAGGAGCTTGAGAAGCTACGTGTGATCAAACATAGGACAAAGAACTTGGATAAGCTGGATGAGATTAAAAAGCTTTTGGAGCTTCCCGTTAGTCTGATTAGTGCATGTCAAAGTGCGAGTGTAGCAACCTATACTTCTACTCGTTAGTAGTCTTCTTCCACTTCACCACAACAGAGTACCGGGGGAACATCTATAGTTTAACACATTTATTACATGCATATCCATGACCAGGTCCAACGGTAGTCACATCAGATTATACCATACTAGTAAGAGCTTCCTTGTATTCTGAAGCAACACTCTTCACTTCCGCCTCTCATTTAGGAGGTGAACGACATTTGGTTCGATCGAGAGTGCAACCAGCCCCGCCCATCATGGCAAGGTTAGTTGGGTTCCCAGCAGAGTTAGAGACCTATCCACCATTTTCAGGGAGAGAGACCACACCCCCAGAAATAGCAAATATAGCCTCACTTTACATCTCCACCACACTTTCCGAACTGGAGACCTAGACAACAACAAATGTAGCCTACATATCCTCATCATACTTACTATCTGCAGTAGCCTGCATTGTATAGACAATTTTTACATCCTCCTCCTCATCCTCATTATCAACAACCATATTCTGGATACTAGTAGCCGCCACATTGCTAGTCTCAGCGATACCCAGTCATTGAGTATCCAGAGGCACCTTCGGCGAATCTCAGCTTGATTTATTTATAAAGAATATGAATGACTTGACTAAGAGGCTTGACGACGTGACAACCACCAAGATATTGATTCCATCCCAGATAGGGGCCAATCCCAACAATTTCAGATGCAAGGAGCAGGTAGCCCATGGTCCATCCACACCAGAGAGAGGTATAACCCATGACTTTTACATGTTTATCTGATGCCATTCATCTTTGGAGCGGTATGAGATTGTAGATGCTTACACATCAGTTGGGATTGGAGAGAACTGCTAAGAGATCTTCACCGACTTCATCCTATTCTTCACCAACTCAATATCGATTTTGCGTAGTAGAGCCAGATTTTGGAGTTTCACCATCTTCTTCTTCACCATCACCACCACCTTCTTCACTAGAATTATTGAGAAAAATCCAAAAAGATAATAAATAAAGATGCAGTTTCGACTCACCCATATAGGAAAACACACCAGTTGTGGATTCTTCTTCTACACCGGTAGACCATGTAGCCTATCATGTTTTTCCTTTTGTTCCTTCTATTCCTGTAGTGGATAACATTGTATAGATTGAACATGCCTGTCCACATGTACATGATGATTCTATTTTGAATAAGAGAAATGAGCATCATGATGTTTCTTCTTATTTTGTTCCATTTCCTTCAACTTTGAATAAAACTAGAAACATCCAAAAATTTGAAACAACACTATCTGATCCTGGAGTGGTTGAGATCCTTCAGAATATATTTTTAGAAATACCACTCCATATGGCCATGGAGTACATGCCTACAGTGAAAAAAGGGAGTGAAAGAAGCATGCGTGTCAACCAAAGCAGAACATATGGAAGAAAATAGAGAAGATCATCTTGACCATGGACATAGTTCATGCCATTAGCGACCTCCTGCCAAAAAAGAAAGACAAGGGAGCACCTCACATATGTTGTCACATCCTTGATTAGGAGTTTGATCATACTCTTCTCGATAGCAGTTCCTCCATTAATCTCATGCCATCGTCACTAGTCGTTCAGTTTGGCTTGGGGTCTCTTAGATCCACTAGGATGATCATTCAGTTTGTTGATAGTTCGACCAAGAGGTTGAGCGAAATTTTAGAGGATGTTATTGTATTGGGTGGAAGGAATGAGATTCCCACCTTATTTTGTTGTTATGGATATGGATACCTCTGCATTGTTACTCCGTACCCAGATCATACATGGTCGGCCATTCCATCGAATGGCCAAAGTGATAGTTGATTATGGTACTAGAGAGATCATCTTTCACTCTCGTAGTGACAAGTGAAGATAGATATGATCCCAGATCTGAGACCATCTCCGTCACTAGCAGCAACTGATGAGAGAGAGATAGTTACACCAGATTTTGAGGACTATGATTTTCTTGTTGAGTTTCGAGATACATATCTATTTACCGATTTCATAGACACCCAAGAGTTCCTCTCTCATTTGGACCTTCTAGAAATCATAGTCACTTTGAGTTCCCTTGTTGACCATTCTGAGTCATTATCTGATGGACAGTTTGAAATATATTTTGAGTATCATCCTGAGTTTTCGGAGATACATTCTAAGATTCATGAGACACATTCCTTTTCCGATATTACCAATAAGATACCTCCTTCTGAGATTTTTATTGAGGATTTCAAACATCTTCTTGAGCCATTCCTTATTTTACTTTCTGAGCCTATAGTTGCCACAGTGGATAATACACACCGTGCAAATCAGATACCTTCTACCAGTGTAGTTGCATTGGTTGTGACAGAGCCGATTCAGTCCCCACTTGAGCTTAAGACTTTAATCTCAATGCTGAAGTATGCCTTCCTTCTGTGTCCCCCACAAATGTTTCCGATCATCCTCAGTTTGTAGTTGACCGACGAACAAGAATCTCTCTTGATAAAGGTTCTCGCGAGAAATCTCAAGGCCATTGGATGGAATATTTCAGATTTTCATTGGATTAGTCTAGCTTTGTGCTCGCATCGTATCTACTTAAAGGATGACAAAAACTCCTCCTGTGAGTGTCAGCTCCATCTCAATCCAAACCACTGGGATGTTGTCATGAAAGATGTCAGGAAATGGTATGATGCTGGCTTTATTTAATCCATCTCGGTTTCCAAGTTGGTCAGTCCTTTACACGTG
The DNA here is from genome assembly GCA_037367405.1 of Ottelia alismoides. Classification (NCBI taxonomy): domain Eukaryota; kingdom Viridiplantae; phylum Streptophyta; class Magnoliopsida; order Alismatales; family Hydrocharitaceae; genus Ottelia; species Ottelia alismoides. The sequence continues at coordinate 1,131,680 of JAZKJV010008677.1, forward strand.
GTCCCGAAGAAATCCTGGATTACTATCGTAAAGAATGACCATGGTGAGGAGATTCCGACCCATGTACCTACTTCATGGGGTATGCAGATTATTGGTGAATCAATTAAGCTACCAAGAAAGATCACTTTCCACTTCCCATTATCGATCAGATTATTGAGGTGTTGGCAGGGAAGGAGTTCTTTTGTTTCTTGGATGGGTACTCAAGGTATAATCAGGTTTCTATCGCTCCTGAAGATCAGGACAAAACTACTTTTACTTGTTTCTTTGGCACCTACGTCTTCTGTCGAATGACCTTTGTATTGTTTAACGTCCCCTCTACAACCAACAATGTATGTTGGATGTTTTCACCAAAATGGTGGGTAGTTTTCTAGATGTTTTCATGGACGATTTCTTAGTCTATGGGGATAGCTTTGACACATGTCTTGCTCATTTAGAATGAGTACTTCAACGTTGATGCGAGGTAAACTTAGAGCACTCATGGGACAAGGGTCACTTTATGATGATTAATGGGATTGCATTTGGCCACGTCATCTCCAAACATGGTATGGAGGTTGCCCCAGCTAAGATTTATGTGATCTCCAAGCTAGAGACACCGTAGAATTTGAAGCAGTTGAGGTCATTTTTGGGACATGTTTGATTTTATAAGTGATTCATTAAGGACTTCTGCAATATCACAAGACTTTTGACTAAGCTTTTGTGTTAGGAGAGTGAGTTTATTGTTGATGAGAAATCCTCCTTGCATTTCATCAGATGAAAGACATGGTTACTAGTGCTCCTATCCTACAACCACCAGATTGGTCTCTCCCCTTTGAGATCATGACAAACGTGTCATATTTTGCAGTTAGAGCTATTTTAGGTCAGAGAAGGGATGCAATAACATTCACACTATGCTAGAGAGACTCTGTATGAGGCACAATGTACTTACACAATCACATAGAAGGAGATGTTAGCAGTGATGTTTCATTAGAGAAGTTTACATGTTACCTCCTTGGTTCACATGTCATTGTATACACGGATCACACAATCTTATGGCACCTACTGGCAAAGAAGCATGATAAACCACACCTTATCAGATGGATCCTTCTTCTCTAGGAGTTTTATCTAGAGATTTGAGATAAACCTAGAGTAAAGAACGTTGTGGCAGACCACCTTTCCCAGATCACAGATGTAGAGACTTTTGAGAAGTCAATACTTCCCATATCAGAGACCTTTCTAGATGAGACCATTCTGTATGTGGACTCACTCCCATTGTATGCTAATGTTTTGAACTATCTTTTCTCCAAGAAAGTTCCACAAGAGTAGTCCAAGCTCAAGGTAGACAGATTCCTATCATAGATACATTTTTACTAGTGGGAGGATCCGTACCTGTTTCGTGAGGGTGTGGATTGTATTTAGAGAAGGTGCATTGATCAAGAGGAATACACCAACACACTCGAGCGTTGTTGCAAATTAGAGTATTTGTACATCATTCGACGAAGTGTACGATAGATAAGGTTTTACAATGTGGCCTATCGTGGCCAACTCTGTTTAAGGTTGCTACAAATTATGTTCAAGGTAGTACTGATTAACAGAAAATGGGAGGAACCGTTGGTTCCAAAGATACCATGCCCCCAAGTTATATCAAGATTTCATATGTTTTTGATGCTTGGTGCATATACTCTATGGGCCCATGTCATGTCAGTCATGGATTTTAGTACATCACGCTTGCTGTGGATTATGTTAGTCATTGGGTGGAGGCTATCCCTACCTGAGCCGTTGATAGTCATACAGTTTGTTCCTTTCTCAAGGACCCCATTATTATGTGGTTTGGGATCCCCAAGATACTCATTTCAGATGTATGAAGCCATTTAATTTATCGAGAGGTCAAGAAACTTGTGAAGGAGTATGCCATTGATCAAAGAATTGTGTCTATTTAGCACCCATTGACTAACATCTTGGCTGAGATTTCAAATAGGGAGATAAAGATGATATTGCAGAAACTTGTACATTTAGATATGAAGATAAGTCTCTATTGGGCATGTCTCCCTATAGATTGGTTTATGGAAAGCCTTGCAACTTCCTAGTTGAATTAATTCACAATCATTATGGACACTATGTGTAATGCAATTTGGACAATGAGAAAGAATGCACATTTATCTAAATAGGGATGCCAAGTTACTTTGGTCCATATTTAAGGGGATGGAGGAGAATTCACGCATAGTTGACCCCACTCAAGCATTCCAGAAGGGCCCACATCCCCACAACATAGAGAGCATCATAAGGTGGCACAAATTTCTGAATTTGATTCATGATCTAACATGGGATTTATTATTGAGAAGCTGACATTATTCCACGTGATTTAGAAGCAAGTTCAAGATTTACAATAGCTATGAGATTTGGCGAAACTCTCATCACTTCCTCAGTAATTGAGTGATTTGACGAAAACGTTGACTGAGCTGTAGCTTTAGTACCAGCAGTCTCATCCTTCTTCCAATTCCCAGCATGTACCGAGATATTTACACGTTCCTTCCACCCATCAGATTCAGTATATTCAGAGCAAGCAAATACAACCTACTGACCCTCCACAGTTTGATTGGCATGAGGGTTCATACAATGGTAACATGAGTCAGATCACTAGCCCTGGAGATGATGATGTTGATTCTCATTCTACTCTTGAGATCAACGACATATGGTACGCTCCTGTTCACCCATCAACACATTTTACTCCTTAGAGCGTACATCACCACAAACAACAACATAGTCATATGCAGAATGGGCGCTCCTATGCACATTTCCAACACTCAGCACTTCCGTAGCAGGAGTCTCACCAGCATGCCTATTAGAGACCATATTCACATCAGTATCCTGCTACATATTCACATGCCTATCAACAACAACAAAAGTCTTTTTTTAGACCAAAGAGGTCTCCTTAGCCTTTTACACCACAACATCACACTCCTAGGCAAGAGAGAGAGTTAATAGACAAGGAAAACATACAGAGTCAGAGATATCTTCATAATCCCTAGCACTGAATCTGATCATGGATATGATTGACACACTCCATAGTACGCATAGAATAATGATGGAGTGGGCTAATCGTCGTCTGGATGAGGTAACTCACCCAAGACCACTCTTCCAACACAACCTTAGATGAATCTGATCACGAAGAGGTGGCACACATATCAGGTAGATACCATTACATGTACGATCTCTTTTCCTGGATTTATCTAACTTCATTCATCCCAGGAGTGGTATATCACTATTGAGTAGAGAAACATCAGGGTTTTAAATATTAAGAAATATGTGCAGTGTCGTTGCAACCATAAAAATTCCTCAACAATTTTTTTTAATTCTCAAGTGAAAATTAATAAAGAAAATGTAGCTAGATAAAATGGCTATTTAATTTACCTATATATCTAATAGGATCAAACTCAGGAAGGCAACAAAAATCCCCATGGTTATTCAATGTAATGAAAAATCAAATGAAAATAATAAAGGAATCTCTATGCACGTAATGTTTGGTTTTTATATTTTTGGATTTTGTTTTTTATGGAATTTTAATTTTATATTTTTTTATTTGGTTTTCTGATTTTTATTTTTTCTTTTTAACTTTTTTAAAAGATTATGTGTATATATATTATAAAAAGGAATAATCAAAGAAAAACAAGACAAACACACTCTACCAATCTTTTTTTCACAAACATAAAAAATAGCCAAACAATTCAGAAAAAAATATTTTTGGGTTTTTAATAGTTTTCTTATATTTTTGGTATTTTTCCTGAATTTTTAAAATTTTAAAAATTTTAAATAAATAAAAAAAGAAAATGAACAGAAAACAGACTTAATGTTCTTGGATTTTTTAAATAATAAATAATTATAAAATGGGTGAAATATAGATAGAATAAAGGGTATTTTTATGTTTCCATAAAGCCATTTGTGATTTTTTGGATTTTTAAATGATTTTTATGAGTTTTAATGTTTTTCAGAGTTTTACGATTTTTATGGTTTTTATGTATGATAAAGATGTGAAAATTGTACAAAAATAAAATAAATCAAAAGAAGTAGACATGATTTTTTATATGTTTCATTTAATTTTTGTATTTTCTTATTGACTGTCACATGCAAACATGGATTTTTTTATGGATTTTTTGAATTTTTTTAAATAATAAAAATAATGAAAATGCAAATGTAATTTATGGAAGCAAGATGGATGTAACAAGAACTTATATGAATTTTTATTGAATTTTCTAAGTGTTTTCATATTTTTTTGATTTTTAAGATGAAAATTAAATGCATAGTCACATGGACCTAAGCGTAAATATTTAAAGTTTGCAGACTGAATGATAATATATGTGACAAATGCAGGATGAATCTTGCAAATTTTCCAAGAAAACTCATGCACATGTAGATGATGTGCACTGGATTGGACCTATATGTAATTCTATTTATTCTAGAGGAAAAACAATAACACCAAAATGAAATAGTTTTATTGCAATTTCCAATAACTTACTTGCTAAACATGCACATCAGTCCAAATGGGATTTAAGTGCAATTAAAATAAACATGAAGGATAAAAGTGCAAATATTCAAAGAACAAGGTACAAACACATGTCCACCATGGACTTATTTGAAATGAAATAAAGGCTTGAGGGTAGATGCAAATGTACCCTTAAATGACATGGAGGATTTGAGTGGCTCTGATGTGTTGCGACTCTGATCTAATGGTTGAGATGGATTGTGAGTGGATGGCTTTGATCCGAACATGATCTTCAATTAACGGCCAAACTTTCAGTCTCAATGGATGGCCAAGATGAAAATTGGGATGATTGTTCTTGATCGCAAGATCGAAGAAGCCTCTAAAAGAACTGCGAGGAATGCAAACTCCAATGAAATTCGATCGAGAGGATCTCGATGATTATCCACCTGAATCACCTTGTGACTGATGCTACAGATTTCTGGAGGGAAGCTCTATCGATCTAATGTCCCCATGGTCGTTGGTGATGACAAATACAGATATGGAGGGTCGAAGAATATTCATCTCCTAGGGAACCTCTAGAAATCATTCATCTGTTGATTCTTCGTCCGTTGATACTACAAATGAAAGCTAATGCTTGAAGGAGTCTCCGACCAAGAAGTTAGGTCAAACGCATGGAATATGGTGGATGGATGGAGGTCTTCAGCAAAGAGTGGTAAGAGGGGAGACAAGACCTCGGATCTGGAAGGATCCAAAGGTGTTCAAATGATGAAAGAGCTAGAGAAGGGTTTGGTGTTGGCGTAATCGGATGTTGAAGATGGACGGAGTCCCTCCAATCTTACTGATCAGAGGTTGAAGGTGATCGATGAATCTAAGATAAAATAGGAATGGAAAGATAGAATTAAAGTTGCAAAAATAAAGCTAAGAGATCTAACGTTACCTATGGTGAAGAGGGGGGTGAATTATCCTCGATATGCGTTAGGCGGGAGAGTGGCGGAACTACATAGCAAAAGTCTCTAGCGAAGTGCTAGATCACGACATTTGGCACTTCTTCTCATGCTCCCAATTGGAGGACGTCTCCTCTGTCACTGGAGACTATCCCCTGTCACTCAATCTCGGATGAAAATAGGGCCAAAGTCTGATCAAGCCCTCGCCGGAGGTGGGATGGTTATTTATAGGATGAACTCTAGTGAGTTTTGAATTTAAAAATTGATGATGATCGAGGCGAGGTTGGTGGAATGGTTAGGCTGGTGAGAGGATTGAATGAGCGGAAGGATGGAGAAGGGAGAAGGAACAGTTAGTAGAAGATGCATATGGGAAAAATGTGAGAAGAACATGTGGAATGCAGAATGAACGAATTCGTGTCGGGGACCTGCTAGTTGATCCGGTCAATAGACCCGGGTTGGCCAATCAGAGGACGCGGAGATTACAACCACAATAGGCTAAATATCAAAATAGAAAAAATAATTAAATTGAAAATGGATTTGTTTAATTACATAATGTAAATAAAATAGGTTAAGAATAAATTAAAGTTATATTTGGTGGTTTTTAATTAATTAAATAATGTATATACAAAGATTAAATAAATCCAAGTTGTTATTTATGGGTATGTATCCTATATATACAAGATTTTAATTTGTAATTTATTATTTGAGCAAATATATACATACTTAATATTTAATTTATTTACAACATTTTGCAAGGGTTTTAAGGATATTTTTATTAGATTTTTAGGAATAAACTTATTAGGTTAATTAAATATGTATAAGTACAGTATATACATGGTGATACAAATATAATATATACATGATTTTATTTTTGTTGAATTTTGATTTTATGATTTTTATTAGTATTTTATAAGAGTTAACTACAATAATTCACAATTAACTAAAAATACAATATTCACAAATATGATTGAGAAAATAAATAATTAAATTATATACATAGTTTATATAGGTATATTATACAATAGTACCCCAATTGGACACATTTTTGCACCTTAACTCTATTTTTGATAAAATCACCTCCATTTTAAATGTAATTTAATTTGGAATACAATGAAAGTGAGTTTAATGAATTTGGAGATTTGAGGGAGCATATATTGACCTTGAGAGTAGAGCTTTGTGTCTATTGGAGAGTGATGGAATTTACATAAGATATACAAGTTTTTATTGAAATTTTTTTATTATTTACAAAAGGATTTTATTCACAAATTTCAAGAAGAAACAATTGTTATTTACAAAAGATTTGGTAATGAGTAAATTAATGAAAGAATGCGTGCTTATAGACTATAATGTACATATCAATATATAAATATGACAAGAGATTTCTTTTTTGGAATTTTTGGTGTTTTAGGCCTTAACTCCCCCTATTTCATTCCTTGTCGGTAAGGTCAAGTCTTGACATTCTCTTGGGGTCTGATGCAACATGTATCTATCACATATATACAATCTTTGATTTTTCTTTGTTTTTCCTTTATTTTTTTATTTATGTATTTTAGGTTAAAAATAGTGATAAATATACAATATTTATACAATAATTAAGTTAGTATAAAATGAAATTAGTGATATTTACTAGTGTTTTAGAAGGGATTTTAAGCTAAAATAAATAAATAAAGATGATGATATGTAGATTCATCATCATCGTATGTTTTACCTTTGCTAGTCCCTTAGAAAACACTTATTTGAAAGAATACATGAATAAAAGAAAAAGAAAAGAATAAAGGGAAAATAAAGAACATAGAACAATATTTAAGTATTAAAATTACCTTCATAAAATTGTATTATGGAATTCGGCCAGATCTTTGGATTATTAGTTTGGCGGAACCTTATTGGGAAGTGGATTTAAAACCTAACAACCCTCAAGTTCCTCAAGAGTCATATTCAAGTCGCCTCAACAGTTAGGTCAGAACAAGTCTACATACCCAAATTCGTATAACTATGAATCTTTACTTGTATGGTGTAAGTGAAATATAGACCCTCACCTTAGAAATGGCAAAGAAACAACCTCCCTCGACAAGGTAACTCTAGTCCCCTAGTCTAGCAACTCTTTCCTTGAGGTGCAGGGATATTCCCTTCTAAGTTCAAGTGCAATCAACTCAAGAAGAGGAGATGGAGAAAATGATGTATGGTATCCAATGTAGTTACCTATCCTTCGATGCATGTGTACCAAGTCATCCAATTGTAAGCTCACAAGAATTTGACTTTGAAGCTCATCCTTGCTTATGAACTATACACTCCAGCAGACATTTTATTTTCAATCAGTCATGTCCACTTTTTTGGAGTTTTTCATTTTGCATATTTTTGAATATATACAAGGGTGCAACATGTACATAAGGTGTTTCTCTTCTTGAACCAATAAACTATCCCTCTTTTGAAGCATTATTTCAGCCCAATAACATCTTGTCTTTAGACCTCAATGCTACTAGACCAGGTTGAGATGCACTACCCTCCCTAGAGGAAGACAGACATTTCCACTAGTTATTACATAACCCGTGTGCTACCCCAAGCTAAATGATTCTGCCCCCTCACCATTCCTTCGATGAAGAGATACATGTAGAGTGCTTGTCCAAGTAAAGCCACTGTCTAGAAGAATCATGCATGTGTTATGGAATATTCTACTTAGACCAATCAAGATGACATATGAACATAGTCTCGTGGACTCAATAAGGTCATAACCAAGCTCCATCCTTCAATTTTATTCCAGACTAGTTTAAATGTCAATACTATTATGAAAAATGCACAATAAAAATGCAAGAAGTATATACAAAACATTTCTTTAAAGAAAGAAAGAAAAAGGAAAACCTTTTTTAAAAAACTTTTCAAAGGGTTTGCAAATTTTTATGAACTTTAAGCATTTTTTAAAGAAAGAAAGGGAAAGGAAAATCTTTTTTTGAAAAAATTTTCCAAAGTGTCTTGCAATTTTTTATGGATTTTAAGTATTTTTTTAAAGAGAAAGGGTTAGTAAACTGAATATATATACAAGGGCTATACATATTTTATACAAGATTTTACAAGGTGATTTTAGTTTTATATACAACTTTTTATAAAAGAATTTTATATACATTAAAGAATTTTATAGGAGGGGAGATTATCAAAGATTTTATACGGCATGGATTTTACAAATATATATACATCCCATAATTTGTTTCCCTCATGATAGAATAGTCTTAGAAAAAATTATACAGTATACCTAGTTTGGATACAGAAAATAATTTTACAAACAATGTCTAAGAACATATTTTTTATATCCATAGAAGTAAAAGTTATGGCTATAATATATATATAATATATACAACATCCTCCTATACTTAGCTCGAAGTACATCCTCATAGTGACCAAAAAGTTACAAAGGAAGACACAACTCATGCTGAGTACAGAAAAGTGAAAAGAATCCTATACAATAATGACTCAAAGAATAGACGAAGAGAATAGAAGTTGGTGATTCCCTCTATACTTAGGATCAAATAATCCTAAGTATAAAACATGATGTGGAAAATCAAGGAAGGGAATAAACAAACTCACTGACTCGAGTCGTCCTCCCCTATACTTAGTGTAAAAGATGCTTAAGTATAGAAAATGGATATCCACTAGTTGAAGGACAATCAAGAGATAAGAAGAAATAAAATAAAATAAAAACATGAAAAAGATGGTATGAACAATATCATTCCCCCTATACTTAGGGTAAAGGATCCCTAAGTAAAAGCAACAACAAGAATGATGAAACATGATGAACGTGAACAACTCAAATCATTCTCTTCCCCTATACTTAGGATAGAGAACATCCTAAGTATAACACACAAACACACGAAAAATAGGTGAGTGATAGAAACGAAAGAAGAAAGAATAAAATGATGGATATATATAAGAGATAATCAGCTCATGTATCAGACACAAAAGATGTCAAAAAGTCATCATCTGATACCACAAATATAGCATCAACTATGAACATGAATGTATCATGATGTAGATATGGCTTCAACAACAAATGGTTGTTCGTTAGATGACAACCTAGATATGACAATACCACCATGTTGGACATGCGAGCCCACTACGAGCCATTATGCAATAAAAGATATTACAAATATCATTCCCTAATCTAAATGAAGAATGACTAATTTGAATGATAGGTCCCTTTGTACAATTAGTGTTATGTACCATGACCACATTGATGATCATACAACTGTTGATTCAATTGTTAAAACATAGAGGTTGGTTCTTGTACGAATATCTAACGATTTAGATTGAGGAATCATCTAAATATTATGTCTTAGTCTATGGAGATGGTGACCTCCAAGTCTTGGGATACACAGACTCAGACTTCCAGTCGGATATTGATGATCGAAAGTCGACATCAAGGCTTGTGTTCCTGTTGAACGATGGTGCTGTGTCCTGGTGCTGTTGTAAAGCAATGACCTGAAGCCCATAGGCTTCATCTTAGGTCCATTTTCTTCCACTTATCTTCTTCTTCGTCTTCATTGTAAAGGTCCGATCCATGATTGTCATGCATTTATCCTTATTTGCCAATACATCCTAGTTACTTATCTCTGGGTTCCTAACGCATGGTCTTGGAGGGCTTGTGGTGCGACAAGTTAAGTACGACAATTGCTGTGTGGATCGCTCCACACTACTCAAAATGTCTCCAATCAACCAAATCAATAATCAACCCACAATCTAAGATAAATCTATGAAAATGTGTGAGAAAAAAATTATTTTTATTTTAACTCTACAACATATGTGTATAGTGAATAAGTGTAGATTGTCAAATCATAGAGAGCAAATATGCAGATAGGAAAATAATTATTTTTCACAAAAATAAACATCAACCCTTTTTGTACTTTTCCTGCTTTCTTTTAATTTTTATCGGTGTATAGTTATATTTAAATTTTATGGATTTTTCACCTGATACGTTTATTTTAAAATTTTATATTTTTTATTTTCTTTTGTAATTTTCTTATTTTTTATTTCTGTTTTTAAATATATAAGAAGTATATATATATATGTCTTTATAATGTAATATGTATAATACAAATGTTATGTAAGATATATATAATATGATAAAAAATCAAGAAATATGTACAAGTACACTCCTTTTTTAAAGTCTTAAACAAGACTGGGTATATATAATAATAACATTAATATGGTAAAGTATATAAGTATATATATGTATATATAGTTAATACATGGTTTTATATTTATAAATAAATCTATAAATACTTAGAAATAATAAAATAATTTTTTTATCTTTTTTATATAATTATCTAATTTTCTTATGTTTGGTCATTTTTTCTAATTTATATTTATTTTTAAAGTCGAAATACTCCAAAATTTATAGGGAGATATCATTTTGGTCCAACACAATGGCTAAAATGCAAATAAGAAAAGCACTAGGGATAATATGCAATGTATAAACTCACTTGGGGGCGTAAATATGAATGTGAAAAGATGATGACATAATCTAGAAATTATCCTATAGGTCATGCGCTCTGCACATGCATGGAAAGGCCAATCTGTAATATCGTAAAGTTAGCCTCTAGGTCCTATAAATTCCATAAGGCACATGAGGTGTCTCACGTTGGCATCAGGTTCGGGGCAATGGCTAGGATCGGGCAATGTGGCACATGTAGGTGGTTCACGTCAAATTCAGGCCGTCTGATGCTACGGTTGAAATTCTTTTTTGGGTGTTTGGTTTGGCTATGATCTGATCCATTAGATCTGATCGGTGAGATCAGATCAGACGATTGCTGCTACATGTGTTCTTCCCCAACCTTCACAGGCGATACTGCCCAAGTGGAGCTCCGAGGAAGGCTGAGAAGCTCCTCCGTGCACTACTGGTTATTTGAGGATCCAAGATCCTCATCAAAGAGTTCACGAATGCCCTAGAGATGCGGTGATAGTCTAACAACAGATGGATGCGAGATACAGTGTCGTGTTGTTAGAGGTGAAAGGTGAGATCGACAATGGGTGGTGACCTCCGACCAATCAAAGGGAATGGGATACTTGCAAGTGTTAGTAGATTATTGAAGCACATGAAAATCGAATGGAGCTACGAGTGGGGTGAAGCGGGGGTTCAACGGAGACAAAGGAGTTGGAGCCCAAACTGGTTGCTGACCGTTGCGGGGTCGGGAAGGGGTCAAGGTGGAGGAGGTGATAGAGAAGAGAGAGAGAGAGAGAAGGTGATGGGTGCGCAAAAGTTATTAGAGATCAAGGAAGTTGTATGGATGGTTGAAATGTAATGAAGGTAAGTGTGTGCACATAATAAATAGAGAAGAATCGAATCAAAGAGATGAAACAAAAAGGAAGCTTACTTGAGGAAGAAGGATATGCACATGGAGAACTCGAGAGGAGAAACATGCATATGGATTAGAGTTTTGAAGGCTTTAGTATTCGCTCTACCGACCTGAGGCTAGATGTTAGGAACTAGATCAACTGTAAAGCTGCGACTCGTCGGAGAAGACTAGGATAATTCCAGCAAGGGTATGCATGGTCTTCGCTCTCTATCACTCCCTCTCCATGTCACAAAGAAGGAGTAAGAATCTCAGAGCTTTCGCATACACGGGCGAATGGGGTCAAATCTTAGCGAAGGTGGAGTATGTGAATGGGGATATCAGTGGTTCCAAGTCATAAAGATTGAGTCTTCCAACTGTCGTTCTTTGAGATGGTGACTGAGAACATGGGGATAAAGGATTTTGTATGGAGTAGAGAGATAAGGTCATCATCGATGGACGGTGGGCACGGAATTGATTGGAGAACTGGGAGAATATGAGAGAATAGGTTAGCAGAGTGGATGACGTGGGAGAGAGGGAAAGTTGGAGGTTGACGATGAAAGACAACCATTGGATCTAGGATCCAATGGTCGGGAAGTGAGGTGCTAACAGATGGGTCTGATCCCATCTGGTGATCAGATCAAACAACGGGGGTTGGAGAGCTGAGCGGCACAGGTAAAATTGATCTGAGCAGATGGAAGATCAAGAAGATGCGTGGTGGCTAATGAAGGGTCGGGTCACGTGGCAGCTCCAAAGAGTTCCATGTGACCCGGTAAGAAATAATTTTAAAAAAGGAAATACATAAATAGAAAGAATAAATAAAAAACCCAAAAAAAGGAAGAATAAATTTAAAAAATCAAAACATTTTGTAGATCTCAATGAGATCTACAAGTTTCATGTTGAACAAAAAGACAAAATAAGCCATATGTACAAAGTAGAATTTTTGCAAGTATTTTAACGAATTAAAAACACCACTTTCAATTCTTTTACATTTTTTATTTTTTAACTTATTTTTAATGCTAAAATAAATATATACAAGAATTATTCAATTTTTTGAAAATTTTAATGGTAAGAAAAATAATAAAAATAAAAGAGGTGATACTTGTACAATAATTAGGGTTATTTACAAAAATAGGTCTAATTGCTAATTAAAGTGAATTAATTTTTAATTTTATTATAAATGCGATTTATATTATATAAGAGAGAGCATATTATGATCTATATTTGTTGATTAATTATTGATGTTAATTAGATTCACATAGGATAATTAATTGAAAATGTAAATCACATTTTATTTTTGGATTGTGAATGTGATTGACATATTTCCAATGGTAAGATTGCAATTTTCATAAAATAATTATGAATTATTTTTGTTGAATAAATTACAACAAGTGTTGTTGTAAATATTGGGGATTTCCATGGAATAATGTCATCTCATGAGATTGCATAAGATTGCCACCAACTCCCATTAGTAAAGGATGATGTAATCTCCATTCCATGATCTCCATGTTTGATTGATTTAATTTTATGATTAATTTATATTGATTTATCAATACATCATTAATGTAAATTAAATTAATTATTGTTGTATTTTTACAACAAAATCCTGTCCATTGAAAGAAGCACAAATCAATATCATCCATTGATTTTGTCTAGTCCATGGATTGCGGTCCATGGACTCCCAAAATACTATAAGAAGAGGCACTCCTTACTCTTCAAGTTACAACAAGAGACAACATCCATATGCTTTCTCTCTCTACACGCCATCTCTCTCTCTCTCGTGGTCGTCCACCTTGATGCCCTATAGAGAGTCGAATATTTGTCTCCTTCAGTATTCCTCGCTCTTGAAGAAGACGTAGGATCTCATGTGACAAGATCAAGAGATTCGTTGCTTGGATCATCAATATGGATTGCGAGAAGTACGTGTTTCATCAATGCGCTCGCAAGCATCTCCTCCGTCAGATCGGACTTGAGATAGGAGATCTCTTCATTTAAAGACTTGATCGCAACCATGCTTCAAGAGGTAACCCTAATACTTATTTGTGGTTTAGATGAAATGATCCCAGAAGTGTTCTTATCATTACATGAAAAGTTTTTAAATTCTGCTTCCTCGAGACACTAGTGCGACTAGTCACGCCTGATCACATACGATGCGATTCTCACACTTCCGTGATGCATTTAAGGATTTCACCATATCCTTTAAGTGGTATCAGAGCCTTAGGTCGGAGGTTTCGGATACGATCCATAAACCTAGGACAACTTGGGCTCATTAGGGTTTGTGAAAAGTTTGTCGCATTTATTTCACGCAACCCCGATTTGTGAATATTTTCGGCCCTGTTTATATTGTTTAAACATGAAATTATCCCTTGGATTATGTTACCATTAAATAATGAAATCGTGGGATTTGAGATTGTGTGATTTGGAATTCGTTTTCTCATGTTATGATCATTTTAGTGAACATGTATCCACTGTTTTGGGGATTGCGAATCTTGACGTAATTAAGGAGTTAATTACTATTTTGAAACACCTATAAATACATGAAAATCACTTGGGTTCTGTTATAAATCAAATTATAAAACTTTGGAAACTTATTTTGCATGATTTGGATTTAAATTTATTGAGATATACTAATTTTAGTAACTGAGGGTCACTACTGGAAATTACTTTCCTAATCAAGATCCTTGTGATTGTCATTAGTGAAATTAATTGTTAATTTCCTGAAATAATTATGGATAAATATTTGAGAAATATTTGATGATAATTATTTCCTTAAATGACATTCCCTTAACCAATAATTGATTAGATATGATCTAAATCACAAATTGGTTACTCATTCTACTTTCCAACAAACATAGTTGCTTGAATAGGATTGGGAATTTATTTAGCAAATTTTCTTATAATGTTCATCAAAAATGTTTTGATTATTAATATATGATACACTTCGATTGAAAAACCGATTATCATCTCAAGTACAAAGTGATCAATTTGGTATTATCCTTTCCCGAGGATGATATGGTGTCTAGTCGGGGAGCGTTGGTATAGTATGTTGCATCTTGTACGGTCTATCCCACTCCCGTCGGTACTACCATGACAACGGGTAGGGAAAGGATAATGCTAGAGAGATCATGATGTATTTTTCTAATTATTAAAATTTGAATAATACATATTTGAGATAATACCATATTCCAAGTAACAATAAGGAATGTTTGCTGGTTATTAATTGGATCATTGATTTAATGTGATCAGATTAATTGGAATCCAATTAAAATTAAAACACTCTATAATGAATAGAGTTGTTATTTCCCTTGAGAGAATTAATTATGTAAATGTGATTCATAGTAATTAATTAGAATTTGAACATGATATGGAGAATCACATAAGTGACATTCACGATCTCCCGTCAAGGCGAAGGGTTCTGTTGTCAGGGATTGTATGTAGGAGACGCCTATCCGAAGTGACAGCTCCTGCATACAAGCACATATGGATCGGGCTCTTTGTTTCTTGAAAGAGTAAGGTTGTATGTGTAGTGACCCCAATATCAAGTCCTCATATTATCAGGGAGATATTAGATTGCGTATAGCGAGTACTAATCCTGTTGACGATTGATTCAATTAACGACAGGCAATATCACCTTAGGGGCGGTGGGCCTGGATGTTAAAATCCTAATTGGGAATGCAAATTGGACTTGCAAGGCGGATTGTGTTCCCACTTCTTTTTATCTGAGTTGTAGGTTCTCTTGTTATTGTGATGTAACAAAGATAAGGAAGGAGATCCTAGATCTTTGTGAGATATAATGGTAAGTATATCTCTTACATTAAAAGTGATTAAGGTAACGAACTTTCAGTGTTGACAAGGTAAGACAACTTTGATATAAAAATTCCTATATCAAAGTTACATATACACACACACACAACTATGCAAAATTTCTTATTTCAGATAAAAGTACATTAAACCCACTCAATACTATACTCAATAATAACCAGTATAATATCATGGATTGGATCCATGATAAAGATATTGTACTTATAGTTGAACAAATAATGTATGTGGTTGCAATGTGCAAGTTTCCTCATAATAATGAGGAATGACAATTAAATATACAATAGGACTACGACCCTAGGGTTTGTGTGTCTCTATAGTCTTATTCTCTCATCGAGTGTGCTTTGGAAGTATCATGTCGATGATGATAATAATTGTCAATTAATCCTTATAAAATCTAAGAAGATGCTTTAGCATACATATGTGCTCTCGACATTTAATCATGAATGACATGGTTCACTACATCATGCAAAATGGTGGCTCTATAAGAGATGATGTATTCAAAATGTTTGACTACATATCTGAACCAAAGTCTTTAAGAGTTAAGATGTATGTTGATATGATGAGTGTCATCATTCTACTTTCTATACTCAAGTCTTTCATGAAGCTTCATAATATTCGTATTGTATGAATTGAATGATGCATGTATATATGTTGAAATACTCTTATATTAAAATCTTTTGAATTCAACATAAGAGATCCTTTGTCATGAGCAATGGTTGTTTATAGATGAAAGGAGCGTAGTGGAAGAATGGGTCAGACCCAAGTTAGAAGGAAAGTCTAAGAGTTGACTGTACTTCTATGGTTTCCACACATATGACATTCAAAGAGTTGGATGAATACCAATACTGCAATAAGTCGATGTGCTGATAGTATGACTACCTAGACTACCCAAATAGTGCATTGAAATAACCTAAATCTACATATAATCATTGATATTTACTTGCTTATTGGATAAGATCAAGTCTAATAATTGTATCTTATTCTTCTAATAATACTTGTAATTGGTTGCACATGTTTTAGAAGACTAGAAAATTTGATCTTATGGTTTAAAAGTCATCCACATGGATGTTGATGCAATTGTTGCAACAATGTCTATTGGATAGATAGACTTCATATTTTCAATGAGAGAGCCCTCAGTCTTAGAGAATGTATCTATGAGCTAGATATTAGAATACACTCATTGTTTGTTTCTAAAAGTTGGAAATAAACATGAATTATGTAATAGATCTATCATAAAGAGTTATGTTGGATATATTTCAGATAGTAATATGACATATGGGGGACTTTGCTAAATTAGAACATTAATGAATGGTTCATTAACTTTTGATACTGAAAATTTAAAACCTTAAAAGCTCAATAGGAGGACGAAGATAATTTGGTAATGATGTAACATCAAGTCGTGGACATTTGTCTATTGATTTGATCAATAGAATAATAAGAGATGAAACTTTAGACTATCTGAAATTTCAAATCTTACATACTTGTGAATATTATATTCATAGTAAAGATATCCAACGCACGCTTCTCTGAGAATGGTGCTAGATGCCAATGTATTCATGATCTCATACATATTAATGTATGTGGATTATCTATACCATAAAAAACTTTATGGATATGTGATATATATCAATGATTATGCATGATATGAAACTTCTTCTCTTCACCTAAGAAACCTTCGAAATGTTTAAAGATTTCAAATTTTTGGTTTAGAACCAAAGTTTGAAGGAAGATGAAATGAATTTGATCTAACCAAGGTAGAAAGTACCTATGAGATGAATTCATGGAATACCTTATAGAGATATGAATATCATTCCTATCTCACTCCTCCTGATACACCTAAACTCAATAGAGTTGTAGGGAGATACAATTGATCATGAGTGACATGATTTGATCAATGACGAATCTTATCATAATTACCTCTTAGTTTCCACGTATATATGTAGTAGAATATAAGATATATCGTTAATAAGGTTCCATGTAGGTAAGCTGGAATCTGGCACCAGAGAGTGCTACTTCATTAGGAAAATAAACAATGGTATTTGATATCTACTTTATGACCTTTAGATTCTTAAAAGATCTCATCTCTGAGAATGTGATTCTTAGAGAATGACTCTCTTGAGAATCAAGATGAAAATGAAGTGAATGAACTCATTTAATCCTAAGAAGATAATGAGGCTCCTGAAATCGGAAACTAAAAGGACAATTAAATATGAAACACTAATACCTCTTTAAATTAATTTGAGGATGGATTCCATGTGTTAGTTAAGTCTAAAAATGATCTTACTTCATGAGATGAAGCTTATGAAGATCATGATATGGAAAGATTGATGTTAGCGATAAAGTCTCAAGTAGACTTCATACACAAGTATTGTATATGGACCCTCGAGGATCCACCTATAAGTGTAGGACCTGTTAGGTGTAAATGGATCTTCAAGAGAAACATGGAACCTGATGAGAAGGTAGGACCCTTCCAAGCACGGTTCAAATCCACAAGAGACATACCAAAGAGAAGACGTCGCTTGAGATGAGACTTGCTCTTCAGTAACCGTGCTTAAACCCATCAGAATATTGTTAACTATAGCTACACAACTTGACTATGACATCTTTAAGATGTGAGTCAAGATTTCATTCTTCTATGAACGCCTCTCTAAGGATATTCATATGAAGTAGCCACTTGGCTTAATGTTTGAGGAAAGTAAGGTATGTAAGCTAAAGAACTCCATCTATGGACTCGAATAAGCTTCTTGTAGTCGGAACATAAGATTTTTTGAAATTATAAATGTTATGATTTTAGATAGAATCTTGATGAACCATGTGATGCTTAGTGGGAGTGCCACTGTGTTCATCGTACTAAATGTAGATGATATCCTAATCATTTGGAATGATATTATCATAAGTATTTTATAGTCTGGTTGTTCCATAACTTGAGATATGATCTCAAGGTTACCTCTTAAGATCTTAGATCTGAAAGTGTTCAGAAGTAAAGAGAAGAGGGTATTGGGACTGTCACATTAGTAGTATGCCTTGGACATTTCTATTTTTTGGAAAATTTCAAGAAAGGCTTCCTTCCCTTAAGATATGGTACTGACCTATCTTAAGGTATAACACCTGAAAGAGTTGAGGAAGTGAATGATGGAATTGCTTGCCCTTGTGCATAAATTACGAGAAGCCGAGTGCATGATAGATGTGTACAAATGCCAGATGTTTACCATGCAATTGGAGTAGAAGTTGCTACTAATACTACTATGGACATAAAATACCTGATTGTAGTACTAACAATATCTTCAAAGAGGACAAGACTTTCGAGATAGTGATCTCTAAGTCATATCATCAAGAAATTAACTTTATAGATAGAGATTTAAAAGGTCTTAACTGCAGATAGCTTAGGAGATAGTGATCTCTAGGAATAAGGGTATTCTGATAAGGATTATGGAAATACTGGTTATAATAATCATTGAGTTGTAGCATTAAGGACAATATAACTGACAAGATTGAGTATTGGTTGCATGAGATGTAACATTCGCATTTAATGCAAGCACTGTTACTGGGAGATATGCAAGTGCCGTAAAAGGACTTGGCGTAGTCTCTTGGGAACAGAGTAATTGATCAGATTACCTAGATTTTTTCTAAATAGTATAAGATTATCACATGAGTGCAGGTTTAAAAGATTAGCCCATTAATGGCTCTTTTGACTAGTGAAAGACTATTGGACATAGGAGCCCACGACGAGCCATTATGCAATAAATGTTATTGCAAATATCATTCCTTGATCTGAATTGAAGAATAACTAATTTGCATAATAGATCCCTTAGTCCAATCAGGGTTATATACCATGGCCATCCTAATAATCATATATTTGTTGATTCAATTATTGAATCATAGAGGCTGGTGCTTGGATGAATATCTAAAGAGTTAGATTGAGGACTCATTCAACACTGTCAAATGATTATTGAGAGAGGATCTCCATCCTGAGAAGGAGATGGCAATCCTTTCTCAAAAGGCTGATATCTAAACGACCTCTTGATGCAGGTCCTCTACATAAGAATAGAGATTCATATGTGTTAGATAAGTTAGGTCAAAGAGTTGACTTAACGAGATCGAGATAACCAAAGTCCTATGTCATATGCTGTCATGATATAGGCACGCATCCTCTGACCGGAGACAAATGTGTTACTATATGTCTGAGTATGTACATTTGGCAGACTAATAGATTGATGACCTAATCAATGTCCATATACTAGCACACTGGTGTGCATGCAAGGGCATATGAGTAATACGATCTCTCAAAGGGATCATACATGTTCATTTACTGAATTGGAAGACATGAGCTCACTCTTGAGATATTGGGAAGGATCAAATTCCGTGCACGGTTGTCTCTCTTTGCAAGCTTGAATGAATTTGTAGGTTTGATACATGCTTTTGGAAAGTATATGATCAACATCTGGGTATGATATATTCTTTTGGAAACTATATGATCAGTACCAACTCCTGAATAAAATAAGAAACTTAATGATGAAACCATGAAGTAGAAAGTTAAAATAGATCTAATACTTCGGATTTATTCCTGTTCTTTAAGAATGCATGATGTACATGTATTAGGAATACTTGAGGGTGATGTGATCATAAACAATTTTTAACCATGATGCTTCCATTCTGAGGGAGTGATGAAACATGCCTGCATGTAATGACTCCTCTCAGTAGAGAAATAATCTAATCTTGGTCCAAATGTTGAACAGTGATCTGAATGTGATTCAAATGCACTTAGAATATTAGATTTATGGATTTGATTTAATCAAACAACTATGGAAGGTCCGCAAGATCTGTATTTTAGATTTGATCTCAATATCCAAGTCACTATACGTAAAACTTACAATCGCCCTATCCTTATCTCCAAGTATCCACAAAGAAAGAGCATTATCCTTGAAAGAGTTCAGGATTAGTTCATTGTTGATATATGTATCCGAGCATTGAGAAAATTGATAATTAAATGTGATTTAATTATCATGAATAATATGAATTTTATTCATATTATAATGAGAGTTATCTAAGATAATTAAATGTGATTTATTTATCAAAGATGTGAATATTGTGAATGTGATTCATATTATTTGCGCACATGAGAATAAAGATCTAAGATGATTAAATGAGAATTAATTTCATGAATATGAATAATGTGGATAACAATATCCATATCAATTATATATATTATAAATGTGATTTATAATATATAAGAGAGACCATATTATGACTTATATTTGTTGATTAATTATTGATGTGAATTGGTTTCACATTGTATAATTAATTGAAAATGTAAATCACATTTTATTTTGGGTTGTGAATGTGATTCAAAAATTTCCAATGGTAAGATTGTAATATTCAAAAAATAACAATGAGTTATTTTTGTTAAATAATTTACAACAACTGTTGTTGTAAATATTGGATATTTCCATGGAACAATGTAATCCTATGAGATTATATAAAATTGCCACCAACTCCCATTAGGAAAGGGTGATGTTATCTCCATTCCATTATCTCCATGTTTGATTGATTTAATTTTAGAATTAATTTATATTGATTTATCAATATATATTTAATCTAAATTAAATTAATTATTATTGTGTTTTTTATAACAAAATCTTGGCCATTGAAAGCAACACAAATCAATCTCATCCATTGATTTTGTATAGTCCATGGATTGTTATCCATGGACTTCCAAATATTATGAATAGAAAGTCACCCCTTGTTTTTCATGTTACAACTTTAGAGACAACAACATATGCTCTCTCTCTCTCTCTCTATTTCTCTACATGTCATCTCTCCCTCTTTCTCTTATGGTCATTCAACTTGATGCCCTAGAGAGAGTCATCATCGCCTCAATGTCGCCATTATGTTGTCGGATTGCTTGCTTGTGTATCTCTGTCTCCTTATGTGTGCCTCGCTCATGAAGAAGATTTGGGTCTCATGTGACGTGATCAAGAGATTCATTGCTTGGATCATCAACAAGGATTGCGAGAATCACGCATTTCATCAACGCGATCGCAAGTGTCTCCTCCGTCGGATCGGACTTGAGACAGGAGGTCTCTTCGGTTTAGAGACTCGATCTAAACCATGTTTCAAGAGGTAACCTAATACTTGTTTGTGGTTTAGATGAAATGATCTGAGAAGTATTCTTAAATCATGTGGTTTCATCACATGAAAATTTTTTAAATTCTGTTGCCTGGAGCTACTAGTGCGACTATCCGCTCCCGATCACATACGATGCGATACTCATGCTTCCGAGATGCACTAAAGGATCTCAAAATATCCTTCAGTTTTTATGCTAGACTTGATAGAATGAAAAGAAACAATAGATTGCCCTAAGCTATGATGAGACCAAAGAACAAAAAGAGCTAAGAAAAAGAGAGTTACCTAGCCTGGAATGGAGCGGACGGACCTCACAGTGGTAACTCGGATCATCCTCGAGTTAATACCAAAAAACCTTGTTAAATGCAGAGCACCATCCTACTGTCACTAGGAAGGACACTTGACACTTAGATTTAGGGTTTGAAGGTAGAAAGGGAATCAAATTCAAATTTTGGTTGGAGGAGATCCTTTATACCGGAGGTGGAGCGAGCTCCAAGAACGATGCAGATCTTGTGGAGCATTGATTCAATCCCCAATATAACGAGTAGGCGTGTAAGAATAAGGATCAAGGTCAAAAATCCAAGAAGGAATCATACCTCAATTATGAACGAGTCAGGCTCCAAAAATCGACAAAAACAAAGTCAAACGGGGTTCTGACATGGTACAGACCTGGGGAGGAGAGTTGACCAAGGTCAACTCTTGACACCCCCCTGATTGGTCCATGTGGATCATTCAACAAATGGCTAGCCAGAAGTTATTCAAAATTTGATAATTAATAATAAATGATTTTATTAATTTGAAGTTATAAAATAAAGAATGTCTATTATTTTTCATAGTATATTATTCTGATTTTTATTTTTTTAGAGGAATATAATTACAAGTTACTTTTTAGGGTTAATATATAGGTATATTGATCCATGTTTTTTAGTCTTTTATTTTTATTTTGTAATTTTGATTTTATAAATTTAGTTTATTATTTTCTATAATCATAACTTATTTTTATATACTTAAATATATTTTATTTTATTTTTCTGATATATTATATACACTTAATGAAATAGATGCATTATTTGTATAGGTGTAATTATTGTATATTCATCTATGCATTTTCTTTAAATATTTTATTTTAATGTTCTTTTTAATGTTTTATTCAAGTTTATTCTATATATATTATAAATAATATTTGCAAAATTATACAAATACAAAATTATAAAAATAACAAAAAAATAAAATGAATATTTTAATCCGGTACACTATACAACAGGGGTCCAAAATCTAACTTTGACATCCTAACCAACAAATATGGAACCATCTTCATTAAATAGCTTATTAAATTTGTATACAACTAAAGGTGATTTTGATATATTTTTGAGTTTTTATTTGAGAGATATGGGTTTGTGAAGTTGGGATTTTGGATTCTTATTTGGATTGTATCTTTTATTCTGTATACTATTTTTGTATGAAATAAATTTGGTATTTTCCTATATTTTATTATCTACAACTTTCATTTTCAAAGTTTCTTTATTTGATGTATAAAAAGTAAAAATAAAATAGGTCGTAAAAGTGAATAAATAATTATAAATAAAATGGTTTTTTATTGTATTTTGGACCATATCTCCCCTACTTTATTCCTTATCGACCTAGTTATCGAGATGCATAGGTCTCATGGTTTAGGGTCATAAAATATCTTTGATATTTTATTCTTTCTCTTTTTTTCTTTATTATATAGTTTTGGCATTAAAAATAGTGTTTTATACACAATTTATACAATAATGTATGAATGCTAAGTTATGTAAATTAAGGGTATTTACATGCATTTGCTAGGGTTTTGAAGGCAAAAATGATAGAGTAAAGCTGATGAAATATAGATTCAGCACCTCCATATACTTGCCTTTGCTAGTCCCTAGCAAACACTTATGAAATAAGTACAGAAAAGGAAAAAAAACGTAAAGAAAAAGAAAGAAAATGGATTCAGTTTAATTGTCAAACTTGTCTTCACAAAATCAAAGTTTGGATCTTAAGTCGAATCTTTAGAATTTTAGTTTGAGCATAACCTTAATGAGAATTGGATTTGAAATCCAACAATTTTCGAGAATCCAAAAACTCTGCTCAAGTCCGCTCAATAGCCAGGTCAGAATTCTTCAACTCGTATGTAAACCCTTATGACTATGAATATAACTCCTACAATGTATGTGATAGTAGCTTCCCCCATGATGAACGAGGAAAATAGAGGGTCGTACAATCTCACAAGGCGAAACCGCAGTCGATGCGTTGACCGCTCAATAATCCTCAATCAGTCAACAATTAATGCACAATATGAATAAACCAATGAAGTATAAAAAATGTGGAGTTAAAAATTATTATAACTCTACAAGAAAGTATATAGCTTATAAACATGTGTCGAGGTCGAACACTAGGAGCAAACATGAGGAGGAGGCAAAATAAATGCACAAAAGTTCTGTCTTTTATCTCTTGTCCAATTTATTATTTTTCTGGGTTATTAGTTTTATATTATTAATTTTATTTTATTTTATAATTTTGTATTTTCTATTCCATTTTTCATTTTATATTTCCTTTTCATTTATTTGTTTAAATATAATATATGTATATATGTATAAATACAATATAAAATATATAGATACTATAAGGATAGAAATAGGTAAAAATAGGTAAAATATAGTATATAATATATATTTTTGATTTTTATATTTTATATTTTATTATTATTTTTCTTTAATTTTTGCTATTTTTATGTATTTTTAAAGTAAAAAATATCCCAAATAAGGGATTAATAAATAATCTGAAATTGAATTGTGTTTTAAAAATAAAAATTAATTCCCAAAATTCCCTAAATCATTTTTAATATATAAATAGTTATATATAGATTATTATAAAAGCGAAAAAGCATATTTTTGGTATTTTTGGAGAATCTTGGAGCTTTATGATTTTTATCATTTTCTTTTTCTATTTTTAGGGGTTTTCATTTTCTGGACTCAATAAATAGATATTTAAACTATATATGATTTTTTTGGAATCTTTCAAAACATTTTTTATTTTTTAGTATTTTATAATTTAAATAGATATATATGTGCTTTATTATATTTTTAATAAATAGATTAAATGCAAAAAATACCAAATGAAATATGGATTTGAATCTACATTTCATATCGTATATCCCTATTTTTGTGGATTTTTAGGAGCAAGCTATGTTTTTAAATAAATAGATTAATAACACAAAAATACATGTCCTAGTAGGGGCATAATCATAAATTAACTAATTGATAGGGGCACATATGTGATTTTTTAAAAAATATACAATGTTTATTTAATCTTATGAATCTATTTTACAATTAACAGAAACACTAGGGGTATCATTAAAATTTTCCCATTTGGTCACCTCACGTGGGACGACACGTGAGGTGATGTGGACTGGAACCAAGTGTAAATATAAGAAATGCTGGGGCCTACTAGCAAAATTCCCACTTATTTCTAAATGCTATATTTTATTTACAGGACTAAATAATAAATACAAAAAGGAGGGGTGTGATACGAAAATTACCCCTAAACACGCGTTGGCGAATGACCGGGATTTCTTCACTTAAACACATGTCACTCGTTGTTGGCCTCGACGATGCTTCGTGATCCGACAGTGACGATTAGATCTCGCAACTGAGATCTACAGTGATGGGGCGACTCAATCAGATGGGTGGAAATAAAACCGAGGCATGGATCTTGACCGAACGGTCCTGGGAAGGTCTGGAAGAACAGGGAAAAAGTTTGCCTAGAGCAATCTTCGATCGGACATTATGGGCTCCTCCAGCCTTCTCCGTCGCCGCCGAGTGTCTCTTCTTGTTCCTGGGAGTCTCCAACGTCCTATGATGGCTTCAATCGAGCACCTGGAGGCCCATCGTAGTCAGACGAGGTCGAGGAAGAACGTGGGCTCCAGGTGCCTCCTTTTCCATCCAAATGGATCCCCAAGGGGTTTTTAGCATGCCAGGACCTGCAGAATGAACGCACAGGTCGAGGGTAAAATGCCTCGACCTGGTTAGGCATGGAATGGGTTGGAAATGGTGTATCTGATGGTGTACTCCGGTGAAGGTGGTGAATGGAGTACGACACCAGATCACAATATGATTTGGATGGCGGGTGGTCGACGAGCGTGGAGAAGCAAATAGGGAAGATGGTGAGGTGGTTTGCGGGGTGGAACACACACAAAGCACAATGAATGAGGTTCGCTGGAGCGGAGCTCGAGCGAACCTCGTTGTGGCTAATCTACACTAAACTGCTGATTAAAATAAAGAATAAAAAGTGTAAAAATGACCCTAAGAGCTATAGTGACCTAGGAAAATGCAAAATAGCGTAGCTCAAACCTAACCTGGGGGGTGGAGGTCAAGGAGCAGGGCCACCGGTGTCGGGGCCATGGGTGCAACCTCCTCCTTTTTCCACCCACTCGGACCCTCCAAGGGCTCCCTCCAAGGACATGACACAAATGGTCTGCAATTAGGAGAGTACCTTCCACTGTGAGTTTGGCATCTTCAGGAGTAAAAGCGAAGACTCTTCTTTCTATTTTCCTCTTCTTCTCAAATGGCTTCTTATACTTGAAATCATTATTGCAATCAATCAAGAAGTGGCCTTTCTCCTTGCACTTAAAGCAAGTGGTTTTCAGTTTGTAGCATTCTCTTGGATGCCTTTTGTCACAATGTAGACACACATCATGAGTGTACTTCTTATTGGTTGGAGTATCATTGATTCTTGTCTAATTGACATTTACTGTATGTGACACCTCTTATGATTGCAGCTCGTCTTGTGAGGACTTTTTCAAGGGTTCACTTGTTGCATCCTACGATATGATGCATCAATTTATACTGCTGCTGCGAAGGATTCATATAGGGTCGTGGGACCCCTAATGAATACCTTGAGATTCAAACCATCATTCAAGCCTTCAACAAACTTCCTAACTCACTGCTTCCTAACTCACTGCTTTTCATTTGCACAGATGCCCTTGCCATTACTTTTCTAGTTCATGAAAACTCGCAGCATATTCTTGGACCGTCATACTTTCTTAATGAAAATCTATTAACTCATGGCATTTAGTATACTAGCATGTCCGGGGATGTAACACTCAGAAAAGTGCTCCATAAGGTCACTCCATCTAAGGTTTGGAGTCTCTGAAAAGTTAATTCCCTTGTAGAATGTCATTACTCCTTAGCACAATCTTGCTAATGGAATGCCCCAAAAATCACTTTCTTTTCCTCTTGCAATTAGTGGCTTTAAAAACCATTTCTATCTCTCCTAGTCAAATTTTAGCTTTTTCTGCTCATGCTCATACTGGAAAGTGGGTAGATCATACTGGATAAAGGTCTTTAAAGTCAGTCCACCAAAGCTAGATACATGACTCTTCTGTTGTTTGGCCATCAATATCATTAACTCCAACATCTGCAACTGCATGTACATAATGATCTCTTGGCTCATCAGTTATTCGCAATCTCCATCAGATACAATGGCACAACGAGGAGCCATTTGATTGCAAAAATTGACAAAGTCAATGAGTTGTGATTATAATTTTCTTTATGTAGACCTTAGGTCACTAAATATTGTGGATATATTATGCTCAGAGGAACTCTACCTCTGATACAATTTATAATGGAACAGGTCACGACGACCAGTGGAAACATGAGATAATAGATCGTACGACAGAACCGTTGCAATACACAAGCATGGCAATCAGTGAGCAGAGATAATATGAAATTCATAAAAAGTCCATTTAAACTAAGAGTTCCATTAGTAAAACTTTAATTGGGGTGCTTTTTCAAAAATCGCTCTAATAATTAAAACAACATCTCAACAATTATTGTAGCCATATAGATATCCTCCAAAATATCACGAGTTGAATGATACCATGTCAGAAATCCCAAGGAGTCCATAGTACGATCCCGAATATGCGATGAACCCTATTCTTCAACTTAAATTGACAAACATAAATTTTCATAAACTTAGTGCTCATCGAATTCGTGGATGGGAATGCTAACGATCTTTCAATACATTATGATGCATACACTTGAGTTTCATGAATAAAAATCATTACGTGCCTAATTATTCCTATGCATATATAAGATCGGTCCCTAACATGTGTAATTTGTATTATTTTATAGACATAAGTATGCATGTGTAAATTACATAAGAAAATATAATATACATTTCTTTCATCATGTAGGTCATTTTATACAATTCATAACAAGTACATGTTTCTTTTATTACAATGCATCTTACCCCCATGACTTTGCTGGTTTACTTCTCTTAAACCAATTCTTGTACAACATGTAATTGTTTGCTCTATATTAAACCATTTCTTGTATAACCCATAATGATTTACCTTTATAAACCAATTTTCTAGCATAAGTTCCATGTGTGTATCTTGCTATCGTTTTCAACCACTGGCACTTGCGGTCCATGGCATGGCATGTTAATGTAGCTACAACAGTAAAAGACTTAGCTTTTGCCTCTATGGTTCCTCTCTACCATATATCCCTTGTGGCGATAATATGACAGTGCAGGTACAACTATTGAGGACTTAGATTTTGCCTTTGTAGCTCCTTGCAACCATACGCCCCTTACGGCGTTGCCCCTTGGGCTAACATGACCCCTTGCGGTCATCCATGTGACTCTTTATGAGTCCTGCCTTAATTTTGTTGGATGTTACCAAATCTCTCAATTTATCATTAATAGAATTTTTATTAACGTAAGTGATTGCAAAATCATTTTCTTCAATAATAATTCTAAACATCCTTTAAGAGCATTTATGTTTTTTACTAACATGCATAGACATAATTGGCATGCACTTATAATGCTTAGTTATTATATCCCATTAACCCCTCATGCAGATGTATTCTGTCGTACAAATATGTATAACTTTTTGACTTATAAAAAAATATGTGTATAAAAATTAGGCCTCATGATGTATAATTTCTCGTACTATTTTAATGTGAGACATTCGATTTATATTTAGCTTTGGTAGAAGGTATATAAAATAATATACTAAATGGATTTCCTAAATGATAGGATTGCAAGTGCAGGCATACTATTCTTAATTTGGTAGAGATGTCTATATATGTATAAACAAAACATAATGACCTATTCATTTCTCTTAACAATTAGCTTGTAAGGAAACTTCAATTTGACTTTTACTCCATCAGAATTGGAAAGGTCTCAATTAAATCCCTACGTTATAGTGGAATCAATATTCACTGTTTAAATTAGTAAAAAATTTTTGAAAAAAAACTATAGTAAAGATTCAGTTTAAGTAAAAGTTTTTCTTCCTTTATACTATCTCCTAGATATAATTTATGAAATTGTTTGGTTGTCGAACTAAAGTAAACATGTTAAAACTGATATCTTCACATCGAACCCTTCCATGCCAAGACCACTGAAATCATATTTATATAATCGATTTCGTACAATACCAAATCCACTCCTATAATTCATTTAAAAATATGTTTAAAAGAGCCATCAAATTCTAAATCCAAACACCCAGTAGTTTAAACATTTGGAAATCATTAGAAAATATCACCATAAAGTTCAATTATGAAATCAAATTTCAGGTTCTTTTGATTGTACGAGCAATCTGAATGGCAATAAAAGTTGGCAACTAAAAAGTATTTTTTGTGTCTCATAGGAAACAATTATGCAACTCAATAGACATGTCCAATCATCTCCATAATAATTTTTAGAACATGTATGATCTCGACAAGGATGGGAAATATCAAGTACGATCAGAGACCATATTTTATATAGATTGGGTAGTATATGTATTCTACTAAAAGGTTTGACAAATACACTAAGAGATTGAGATATCAATATGATTTTCGTTGGTACATAAAATTCTAATCCGATACATACCTCAAAATTGATGTGTAACCCTTCTTATTGTAGTTGATGCACCTCCTTACATTCACGAATCTATGCTCTCCTCCTCCGATTCGATGTCACCTTCCCCTGCAACGACGAAGGACGTCCATAAGATCTCTCTTCCACTCTCTCTCTTCTCCTCTCTTAAATTGGAAGGGAAAGGTAACAAGAGGGGGAGCGAACCCTTGGAATTTTAAGCCTCTCATTGGAGAAATTAGTGGCCAAACTCCCTTAATTTAGAATTAAATCAATATTAGTGAATGAGGAAATAAAAGATAATTTTGTTGGAAATAAAAGATAATCAATATTAGTGGCCAAACACCTATTTTAAATTAATTGATACTAACTCCAATGCAAATAGAATCAACTCCATTCTGTACATATCACTAACTTTGACAAAGAAAAAATAATAGAAAAATACTAACCTATATATCTGTGAAATAAAACTAGAACCTAATTCGAAGACAAAATGCCATAAATTCAAATATCTCTAACATACAATTTCCTATGACCTTGTACTCACTTTTGAATTACATTTAAATACCAATAATTCAATATCAAATTCAAAAGAATAATAGTTCATATGTGGAATTTGGGTTTTGAAACCTCATTGTATATTATTTATTGACTTTGACTTGTCAATTTATGTACATAATTAACTCTTTTTATATGTTTATTTTTTAATTATTTTCTCTGGTGTGTTTTTTAATGAAGTGCGTAAAAATACGATTTCAAAAAACAAAAGAAATCAAAGAAAAAGAAATGTTTTGAGTATATAAATAGTTTGTAAATAAGTCCCTTTTATATTATTTCTTTTTTCTTGATTATTAAAAATACCAAAATATGTTAAGTGTAATATATTGCTTGTTTTATTTATTTTATTTTAAAATTTATCTTAATTAAAAATCATAAAAAGAATTTGTATATTATAAAATATGGCATTTTATATACTAAGAATACCACAATACAAATGATATCTTTTGGTCTTTATTCCTTCTTAAAATTCATATATCTCTTCAAAATAAGCAACTTTTGTGAAAACTTTTTTATTTGAGGCCTTTTTCAATTTTATTTCAAATTTTCAATTTTCTAATATTGACAAGTGGTGGAGTTTGAGCCAACCATGTGTCCCCTCCCCCCTTACTCTAGGTGTCCCTTCTTTCCAACTGTTTGATCAACTATGATACATTGGCCCTGATCATGTCCTTTATTTCTTTTCTTTAATGTTATTTTTTCTTTTTTTCCCTTCCATGTGGTAGCATTTCAGCCATTCGATCTCAATCGATCAAATGGTCAAGACTTCTTCCTCCTCTCGACTTCGGCGCCTTCCTTGACAACATCTGGCAATCGACCAACCTTTCAACCATCTTCCTTTGCCAAGTGGATAACACTCACCGCCTTCTCCATCTCATGCCCTCCTCTCTTCGACCCATGACTTTAAGGTCTGTCCTTCTAGCTTCTTGAGACCTAACGGAAACCCATGAAAATCCCCCTACCAATGTCGCAACCCATCCACCATATGAAAGAATCTAACCCCTAACTCTATCCTCCACCTCGGTGACAGTGAGGTGTGTGCCCACATTGAGAAATGATCGAGTTTGATTCGATAAGATCTAGGCAGACCATCTCATCTCCTTACCGCAAAGCTTCCAATGCACTGCTAACACCATCCTCCTATGATGGCCTCAACTAACATCTAGTGAATCAACAACTCATCCTCCCTTGGCACCCAATTGTTTACACTTCCTATAAAACCTCTTATACTCTTCCCTTACTCCTTCCATCACTTTTTTCTTCCTCTTCTCTATTTCCTTGCAACACCATTTCCTCCCTTTAGTTGTTTCTTGATATGTAACTGATAGAAAGATCAAGCATCAATTCCTAACATCCAATCTTGGGGGGCATGTGGTGTCTGACAAGTAAGATTCGACAATCGTTGTATCGACCTCTCTCGCGGTACTTGGAACATGTATAATCAATCAAATCTATTAAATTTTTTTATTTTATTTTTACTATTGCAAATTAATTATCCTTTTGTTTTTAAACATGTGATATATAGTAATAATGATATACTTGATATAATAAATAATAGGGGGTATAGATATAAATCCAAAAAAATAAACAAGACCAATCCTTTTTATTTTTTGAAAATATTATCCAGTATATATGATATTTATAAGTATAAAAATTACTATATAGATATTGATAAGTATACATAGTATATATAGGTTATTATATTTATAAATATATATGCATTAAATTAATCAAATAAATTTTTTTTATGTTTTTAATAATTTTCTCTATTTTTGTGAATTTTTGATAAATTTTGCTTATTTTTTGGTATTTTTAAATTATTGAATATACTAGAATAATGAATATAATAAGAGGTTGAATTTTTTTAGGTTTTAAAAATATATAATATGTCCAAAAATTACCAGAAAATAGTTTTAGTATATTCAGTATATTATAAATAAAAATATATAAAGAAATGAATATCTATAAATTTTCAATGGAATTTTAGTGTTTATGCTATATATTTTTTTTTATTTTTGTTCTTGAGTTATATTTTATAGTAATACATCTATATATATTGTTCGAATTTTTGAAGTTAGTTTTATTATTATTTTGTATTTTTATATCTAAACATGGGATTAATAGCTCATATTCGATTTTTAATAAATATTCAACTACAATAAAATGATAAATAAAAATATATGCATGCATCAAGATCATTTACTGCATCTCCCACAATTTTCTTAAAATTTATAGAGCATAGGAGGTATTCAAGAAAAATAGAAAGGAAATAAATCAGTACAATACTAGTAGGGCATAGTTGCAATAAAAATAATCTAAAATATGTTGCATGCAAAATAGCAATAAGTAATAAATAGATTTTACTAATTTAAATATTAAACAAAATACAAGAGCTCGGAGGGTTACAACTGCAAAATTCCCACATGTGTGGACGTACATGAGGTGAGCCGACATGGACCTATATGTAATATTCAAGAGGTTTGGGGGTTCCTATGCAAATTTTACAAAAAAGAAAAGGTGTACTTTAATATTTACAAGACTACTTTGTAAATAAAAAATGTAGGGGATACTAATTAATTTACCCATAATGCTTTACATGAAGCACTCCTCACGCTACATGTGAAGATCTACAACTGGAAGACAATACCACTTTGATTGAAATGGAGGGCCCATATTAGGTATGGTCCCTTGTCTAGATCAGACAACAGGGAGGCTGTATGGAAGAATGTGGAAGAAGGTTTTTTTCCCCGACCTCCGATCGTCAAGGATTGGTGCTCCGACTTGCTCCTTCCTCGCTCATGGTTCCTTCCACTTCTTGTGACTCCTGCACGTCTACAAGATGCCTTAGATCTGTCTAGGCCCCATAGGAGGGGGCCAAGAGATATGATAGACTAGAGGTCATAGTTGAGTTTCAATGTGTCTCTAGAGAATTTGTTGAGGTACAATTCCTGCACAAAGAGAATCGCAGGATCGAGGCAAAGGTCCTTAGCCAAAACTTGATGCTTGAAGCACAATAGAGGGAGGAGCTCAATGGACCACATTTGTGTGGAATCATGGTGGGAAACAAAGGGACAAGATGGATAATGCGATCAAGAATGATGATTGGGTGTAGATGTGTGTTGATTAGTAGGGCCACGTGAATTTCAATCTGGAGCTTAAATCATTGGCAAATCAATTTCCTAAAGTTAAGTTAATATACTCAATGATAGACTAAACTAAGGATTAAACTATGCTAAAGAAAGAAAATGCAATAAAAAATGATAGAAAATGCATCTCAAACCTACTATTCCCTTGAGCAAAGGAAGCATCATCAGCGGCTACTCTAACAAGCTGGATCACCACCTCCAACCGTTCTTTCTCTATGCTAAATCTCCCACAAACTTGTTGCTATAACCGACAAGATTAAATAATTCAAAGATTGGAATTATAGAGGGTGAAGGGGATCAAAATTGAGAAGAAGTTCTAGGGGCCTTATTTATAGATAGAGTGGAGGAGGTAACTTGCTATGAGGATCTTGTTCTGATCGATGAAGACTGATCCAATCTTAAGCTTGGGAGAGATTCACAGGACTCCCATCAACAACTTTCGTTCAAATTAAGGATACTGGGAATGACTATATCCAATAGAAAAAGGGTGAAAACCCGAGGTTTCTACATTGCAGAGATGCCTGGGGAGAAGTAACAGATAGGGGGGATGTTGACCTGACGTCAATTGTCCCTCTCCTATGAGTGGTCCAAGTAGGATCACTACAAGAAAAAGAATAAATCAAAAAAACTTGTAAATTCGGTGATTTTATGAAAAAAACTTAAAACATGAAAATTGTTTATTATTTTATGTATTATTTTCTAGTATTTTTTATTTTTTAACAACTTACTTCAAAAGATGTTAATTTTTGCAAATAAACTTATAGGTATATTTACTTATGTTTTGTGTATTTTATTTTGACTTCGAATATTTTATTTTATTATTATATGTACAACATTATTATTACATATTTTATTCTATTTTCTTCGTTTATTTACTTAAATGAATAGTGAAATATATATTATAGGCAAAGTTAACCTATATATTATAATGTACTATTTTTTGGGTGAACTAATAATGGTTTTATTATAGTTTTATTATTTACATGTATTCTAAATAATATTTTACAAATATGCAAGCATATGGAAAGAATAAAAAATAAAGAATGATTTCCCTTGTTATTTATATACATGTATATAGCACAATTGGGGCCCAAAAGTTAACATTTCATCTTAACTATAAATTAAATTAAACCACATTCATTAAATAGCTATTTTAATTTTATGAACAATAAAGGTGAGTTTGGTAAATTTTTAGTTTGTATGGAGAAGACACATATCTGCAAAGTTTTCTTTGTGGCTTTTTATTTTGTGTGTGTTGGGCACATTGTGCATTATTTTTTAGTGATAAATTTTATATTTTTATTTGTATTTTAATGAACAAATTCATGTTTAAAGTTTATTAGTTTGAAGAGTAAATAAAAAAGATGAAAAATAGGCCCCAAAAGCAAATTATTAATGAATAAAAATAAGAGTTTTATGTGCGTTGTTTATACAATGCGTCTACACTACCCCTACTTTATTCCTAATCAATCAAGTCATCAAGATGACCAAGTCTTGAGGTATAGGGTCACTCAATGTCTTTGATACTTCATTATTTTTCTTTTCTTTCCTTTATTCCTTTATTTTGGATTTTAATGCCAGTGTTTATACAGTGTTTAATACTCAATTATTAACTCTTATTTTCTACAAACCAATGTTATGAACATGCATTTAACTAGGTATTGAATTTCAAAATCATATAATAAAGGTGTTGAAATGGGGGTTCATCACCCTCGATAGGGGGGAGAAGTTAGAAGAATGGGAAAAGAAGTGGGAATGGAGTAGTGTAGTTGCATCCCCTTGTGGAGCTTGGCTAATGTAACAGATATTCACCAAGAAGCCAACATTTTATGGAATCTCAATGTTTTTGGAATTTTTTGTGTACGCTTTTTTTTTTATATTTTCTTGTTAATCATTGCTCTGCATTCTTGCTTTTCCCCAACAAATATAGAATCTTTTGGTCCACCGACGTTTTGGGATCTTTGAAAAGGTTGTGCTAGCAGACCATTCCTCATTCGAAGCTTTGTTTCAATACAATCTCTAGTCATTAGATGTCCATGATTCTAGAAAAAGTGGGTTGAACTATCAGTTTCGACAATCCACAATAATGGTTCCTGAGCCACCTTGGTGAAGCGGCCTAGTATCATCCTGACTTAGACTCCAAGATCTTTCAATAATCCATATGGGTTGAGCTAAGAATTAAGCGTAAGGTCTCTAGTCTGAAAACTATATCAAGAGTCACATAGATGACATGAAGGGTTCTGGTTAGACACATTGAATCGAGTCATGAACATAGTCTCATGGAACCTGAAGAATTAAGTCAAGGCAAATTGAGGCATCTCAATCTAGTACTCAACTGGTTCCTATGAAATTAGGTGTATTAAGGTCTAGACTGTGCTCCAATCTTCAAACTTTATTAATAATTATTCAATTGTCTATATCATTTCGAAAAAATGAATATGTTGTACAATGCAAGAAAATGTTTTTGCGTTGGTATTTCTGATTTTAAACTTTTTATGGATTTTTAAATAATTTTTGAAAAAAATTATGCAATTTTTAATGATATTCTTGGAAAATTTTATGGATTTTGAACAAATTGATAATTTTAGGGATTTTCAAAAAAAGTCATTAGAAGAAGCATATACAAATATCTAAATGGGAGTGTGTGCATATTTAGTTGTAGAATTTACACATGGTATTTATGCTAGTGGTTATTTACAGGTTTTACATACAAGGGCTACAAAATATTTTACACAAGTTATTAGCCTCCCTAATTATGAACAAGATTCTCTCAAAAGATTCAAAATAATTTTGCAAACTTT
Organism: Ottelia alismoides; assembly: GCA_037367405.1. Classification (NCBI taxonomy): domain Eukaryota; kingdom Viridiplantae; phylum Streptophyta; class Magnoliopsida; order Alismatales; family Hydrocharitaceae; genus Ottelia; species Ottelia alismoides. The sequence continues at coordinate 1,167,728 of JAZKJV010008677.1, forward strand.
TTGAAAACTTTATTTTCCATACATTTTTACAAATAATGTATAGTATTTACAAAATTTTGCAAATAATATTCAAGGATTTTTCAAAAGGTATATTTAGATTTTTCAAAATATTTTTACAACTATTTTCCAAATCATTTGCAAACTAGATTTTCAATAAGTTTTATTCAAACTAATGAAATAAGTTGTGAAAACATTTTACAAGAATGTTTACATTGGTTTGAAAACATTTTACAAGGATTTCAAATGGGTTTCAAAGGATTTTTCAAAAAAAAATCCAACCATTTTTCAAATCATTTTACAAAACATTTTTAAATGAATTTAAAAATCATGTTTACATAGATTTTTTAAAATGTATACGTAATTCAAGTGTATTCTTTTATAGTTGATAAATTGTATACCTTTTTCCATATTTTATTTTATTCATATTATTTAAAAATACGAAAGTACGAGTTATGGCTAAAGTATATACAATGTATATACGACCCCAATATACCTGGCTTGAGCAATGTCCTCCGAGTAATCGCCCCCCATACTTAGGATCAAATAATCGCCAATATAACATACTATATACAAAATGGGGTTTATTGGGGATCAAAGTTTATGAACACAATGGGCTCGGCTTGTGCGACCCATATTTAGGCTACAATATCCCTAAGTATAGATAAAATAGAAAAATTGATAGATAAGAGAGAGAGTGAATAATGAATAACACTGATATATTCATCCCCGCTATACTTAGGATGAATCATATCGTAGGTATAACATAGAAGAATGGAATGTGTATGATATGGAAGAATGAAGGAATTGGGAAAATAGAAGAAAAAAGAAGAAAATCATATAAATATATTTTTGAAGGCATTGTTTGGCTCCATTGATGTTGTTGAAGCTATGAATTCTTCCTCAAAAATTACTTGAACTGTATCAATAACATCCAAGAATGCGTTGTGCTCTAGATATGACTTTGGTAACTTAACGTTGACGATGAATGGTGGTATGTGAAAACTAGGGATTTGTGAGTGTCTTGTCCATCCACAAGGCGGATCGACAATCGTCGAGGCGACCAAATATGAACCCTTAGAAATTCAACAATTAACCCACAATTAATAATCAAGCCATAAATATAAATGTGTGGAGTTTAAATATCTTATAACTATACAAAGTCGATACATGGAGCAAACGGAGATCGAGGAAAGTTAATTCCAAAAATGTGTTCTTCACGTCTATGTGTATTTTTGTTGGTTTTTTTATTTTATCTATTTTTTCGATTTTAATTTTTATATTTTTAGTTATTTTAATTTTATATTTTTTATTTTCTTCTTATAGTTTTTTTATTTTTAATGTCTTTTTCTTTTTTAAATATAGAATATAAGCACATATAAGGTTATATATACAATATAATTTAATACAACTATAAATAATAATAAAAATGAACAAAAAAGTGAAAAATAAATTGACCTATGTTTAAAAAAATTACAGCTTTATTATTTTTCAAAGAATTGTGCTAAATTTTAGAGAATTTAAAAGTCAAAATATCCCAAATCAAGGATAAATAAATCGGTTGAATCAATTAGGAAAGTAAAACATAAATAATGTCAAAAAAAATTTCAAATTTATTTTAATCAATAATATATATCAAACAATAAATCAAAAATAACATTTTTTAGATTTTATGAAGATTTTCAGATCTTTTTGAAATTTTTATGTATTTTCTTTTTCTAATTTAGTAATTTTTGGTAATGAATGCTTAAAAAACTTTAACAAACAAATATAACTCTTAGGGAATTTTTCAAAATGTTTTTTGGTAATTTTTAATTGAAATGGGGATAAAAACATGCTCTTTTGATTTTTAATAAATAAAGAAATACCTAAAATTAAAAATAAAAAATATGGCATGAATCTATGATAAATAAGGCACGTAATCATTTTTTTGATTTATTAGAGCACAAACACTATTTTTAACAAATAAAAGACATCTACAAAAAATACATGAACTAGGACGGGTATTTTTTAATTATAGCTAAAGTCCAGGGTTCATGTGCAATTTTCCCAAAAATATATAACTAGAATTAGATGTTCTTGGACCAAAATGAATATAAATACGAACGAGGGTATTTCAGCGAAATTATCACCTCACATAGGATGACACGTGAGGTAACGTAGATTAGACTCAATTGCAAATAAAATAAAGACAGGGGCCTCCATGTAAATATTATGAAAATAACTAAACTTCAAATGAAAGTTTTTATTTTAAATGTTAAATACAAAAACTCATTAGGTTAAGTGGAAAAATACTCAATGAAGGGCACCATCCAATGACTCCTCGTTTTCACTAATCCATGTGGTCGCACAAGAGGAGTCCATAACACTTTGCTTATACAACAGAGATAAGATCTCCTATTGGAGATCAACATTCAAGGGTAGGCGCATCCAATGGATACTACTCGCATGAGCGAAGGAAGATGATCGGACGATGGTAAAGGAGCTTTGAAGAACAGGGAAGAACTCTCGTTCCTCCGAGCTTCGATCTGTTATACCATGTGTCTCCGACCACCTGGGATGCTCGTAGAAGGCTCAAAATGGAGCCCTAGATCCTCTATGCCTTTTGGATGTGTCACAAGGTCTCTTAGAACCCTGGTGACAACCAATGAACTCGGGGAGGGAGAGGGACTTCAGGAACCTTCAGGTGCTTCAAAATCGAACACCCAAGGGGTCTTAGCCTCCAGCGCCTGTAAGGAAGTTCACACAAGCAAAAAGGCGTGCTCTAGGGGCTTTGTTAGTGAAGATGGGTGAATGGTGGAGAGTGGCGGTGGTGCTTCGACGAGGCGAAGAGGTGAAGCAGTTAAGTTCTTATCTAGCGATGATCAATTAAGATGGAGTAATGTGAGATGTAGTAGAAATGTAGGGCAAGAAGAGGAGGTGGTGAGGTGGGTCGGAGACAAGGCGGTTCATAGAGGAAGGTACGTAAGAGATCGAGCTCGTGCAAACTACGGAGTTGGTTGATTACGCTCATACATGCAATTAAAATCTAAACTAAATGCAAGAAATCAAAACTAAGAATAAAATATAAATATAAAGCATGAAAACATATCTCGAGTCAGTCGAAACCAACGATATGCTACTTCATGGCGGTGCTCTACCAAAGCTGGTGGACATTACCTCTACGCTACTCCCCCATGTGCCAAAGAGAAGGGCAAGTGAGTTGTCACCACACTCGATCCCAGGATCTAAATTTGGGCGGGGGGGGGGGGGGGGGGTGAGATAGAAGGGATTCAAAAAATGGAGGAAAGAAGGAGGCTTAGTTTTTACACGTGATGGAGCAGTGGGGAATATCTAGGTCAATCACTCGATGCAGATGCTCCCAACCCGAGGAATCATGCTCGCGTGATAAAGTGTTGATCGATGGAAAAAAGTCAAGGAGGAATCTTCACCAAAACATGAACAAAACGGTCGACAAAAATCGAGGAAATGAGGATATAAGCTACTCTAACAACTCTAGGACCTGGGTCAGACAATTGACCCAAATCAATGGATGGCATGCCCTGATTAAGCCACGCATTCTACAAAAAGATAAAATAATGATAAAAATCGAAAATAAATCAAAATAAATTAGCAAATGATTTTAGTAATTTAAATTTATTAAGAAATTTTTATTTTATGTAGTATTATAATATGATTTTTATTTTTTTATAGGCTTATTTACTACAAGTTAATTTTTGGGTGTATATTTAAAGGTATATTCATCTATATTTTTGGTATTTTTATATTTTTGTATTTTTTGATTTTATTATTTAAATTTCTTTTTATATAATTATAACTTATATATACGTAAATATATTTTATTGGATTTTTGTACACTTGAATAAATATAAGTATATATTGTATTGGTATGTGTGTATAGGTAATTCATCTATGTATTTTAGTATATTATTTTATTTTTGTGTTTCATTTATGATTTTATTGACTTCTAAATATGTAATAGTTTTGTGAATAATATTAACAAAATTATAAAAATATGAAATTACAAAAAATAAAGGAATAAAATGAATATTTTATTCAAGTAAAATATACAAAAAGGGTCCAAAACCTAACTTTCACATCTTAACTCCAAAAAATATGAAACTACCTTCATTAAATAGGTCATTAAAAGTTATATTCAATTAAAAGTGATTTTGATAGATTTCAAACATTTATTTATGAGATATGGGTCTGAGAAGTTGGGATTCTGTATTTTATTTTTAGTATAACTTGCGCACTGTATATTATTTTTGTATGAAAATAATTTTGTATTTTTTCTACAACTTTCATGTACAAAGATTCTTTATTTGAGGTATACATAATGGAAAATAAATACAGGTCCCAAAAAAGGACTTGTTGATGAATGAAATAATGCGATTTATTGATGAACTACTGGCCCTTTATCTTCCCCTACTTTATTCCTTGTCGACCCCATCATGAAGATGCCTAAGTCTCGGGGTTTAGGGTCATAAAATACCTTTGATTTTTTATTAATTTTCTTTTCTTTATTCTATACTTTTTGCATTAAAAGCAATATTTTATATACAATAATTGGAACAAATAAAAATGTTAATATGTACAAAAGACTCTCCTTCTTAATGCACAAAGTGGACGGCCACCTTGAATAGAGAGAAAGAGAGGGTAGGCGAGAATGAGAGAGAGAGAGTAGTAGGCTTCTACAACTCTCAATAATGTGTCCCTTTGAAAGGCTAGGTTAGCCCTCCTTATATACTAGTTTGGGATCCAATGGATCGCAATCCATGGGACACATAGATCCAACGTCCATATTGATCTATGTATTAATCAATGGCCATGATTGTTGTTGGTTAGAAAACGAACAACATTAATTTATATTTAAATCAAATATATGTTGCAACATTATCAACATAATTTAACTTAACAAATAAATCAATAAAACAAGATAATATGATAATAACAAAAAGGATGATAATTTACCCCCAAAAGATGTCATGGGTGGCGCCACCTCATCTGGGTGGTGTTTTATCCATCTTTTTTAATTAATCCAATTATATCTTATTTGCTTGCAATATTATCAACTTAATTAATTCCCAATTAATTAGTGTATATTTATTGCAGAATTATCCACCAAATTAATTCCTAATTTACTTGTGAATATTTTAGTCATGCCATTGAAAAATATGTGAATCATATTCACAACCCAAACTAATTTGAAAATTACATTTCCAATTTATTGCTTAATGTGAATCCAACTCACATTAACAATTAACAAATGTTATTTACAAAGGTGCTCTCTCTCTAATATATTATAAATCACATTTATAATATATGCTCAGATATTATGGATAGCACTATCCAAATTTGCATTTCCTTGATAACTAAATCCCATTTAATTATCTCGGATAATCATTCTCTTAATATGAATTATATTCATATTATTCTTGATAATTAAATTTCATTTAATTATCTCATATAATTATTCTCGTAATATGAATCTCATTCATATTATGCTTGATAATTAAATCTCATTTAATCATTAAGTCTTTCTTACTCGGATATGTAGTTCATCAAATGAATTATTCTTGAACCCCTTCAAGAATAATGTGCTTTCTCCGCAGATACTTGGAGATAAGGACAGAGTGATTGTATTGTTCCACGTACAGTGACTTGGATGTTGAGATCTTGTCTCAAATCCAGATCGTACGAACCTCCCACAGATGCTTGATTAAATCAATACCGCAAATCTAATCTTCTCATTGCATCTGAATCTCATTCAGACCAATGTCCAACATTTGGACCAAGATCAGATCGCTTCTCTACTGAGAGGAGTCACTAAAATCCATACCTGTTTTGTCACTCCCTCGGAATGGAAGCGTCATGGTTATACAATCGTTTATGATCACATCACCCTCAGGTATTCCCAATACCTGTACATCCTGTATACTAGAAGACCCATGATGAACCTGAAGATTAAGATCAATTTTACACTGTCTTCTTCAGGGTTTGATCACTAACTTTCTCAATATTGGTCATTGGGAGTTGGTATTGATCATATGCTTTCCCAAAGCACATATCATACCTTCAAATTCATGTCATGCTTCCAAAGCATGACAACCATGCATGGAATTTGATCGGCGTCCAATACCTCATGAGTGAGATCATGTCTTTCGGTTCATAAGTGAACATGTATGATCCCTTTGAGAGATCGTATTACTCATATGCCCTTATATGTGCACCATCTCCAGTGTATATACCTTGGATAGGCCATCAACCTATCGGTCTGCCAAATGTACATACTCAGACATATAGCAATACATCTGTCTCTGGTCAGAGGATGCGTGCCTATGTTGTGACCGCATTCAACATAGGACTTAGGTTATCTCGATCTTGTTAAGTTAACCGATTAACCTAACTAATCTGACACCTCCGAATCACTATTCCTATGCAGAGGACCTGCATCAAGAGGTTAGTCAGATATCAGCCTATGTGAGAAAGGATTGACATCTCCTACTCAGGTTGGAGATCATTTGACGGTGCTTGATGAGTCCTCAATCTAACCCTTTAGATATTCATCCAAGCACCAACCTCTATGATTCAATTATTGAATCAACAACTGTATGATTATTAAGATGGCCATGGTACATAACCATAATTGTACAGAGGGACCTATTATGCAAATTGTTTATTCTTCATTTCAGATCAGAGAATGATATGTGCAATAACATTTATTGCATAATGGCTCGCCATGTGCTCGCATGTCCAACAGTAGAGAGAAAGAGAGATCATATGGATGTTGTCTCTTGTTGTTGTTGTAACTTGAAGAGCACGCGGTGCCTCTTCTTATATAGTATTTTGGGATTCCATGGATCAATCCATGGACTGCACAAAATCAATAGATGAGATTGATTTGTACTTCTTTCAATGGCAAAGATTTTGTTTTAAAATCACAATAATCATTAATAAAATTAAATATATATTTATAAAGCAATATAAATTCATCCTATAATTAAATTAATCAAACATGAGATTACAGACTGAAGATTACATCCTTCCATGAGATTTTGTGTCGATGGACACCCCTTCCTAATAGGATTGGATGATTGTCCACCATCCCATTATGGAAGGGTGCAATCTCGTGTAATCCCATGAGGTTACATCATTCCATGGAAATCTCCAAGATTTAAAACAATACTTGTTGTAAATTATTTTACAAAAACATTTCACACTTATTTTGTGAATATTGCAATCTCACCATTAGAAAATTGTGAATCAAATTCACACCCCAAAATAAAATATGATTTACATTTTTAATTAATTATCCAATGTGAACAAAATTCGCATCCATAATCAATCAGCAAATATAAATCATAATAGGCTCAATCTTGTAAATTATAAATCACATTTATAATATATATGAATAATATAAATAGTTCTAACAACATTATTAATATTCGTGGTATTTAGATCAGATTTAGTCATATTGGATCTCTATTCTCATGTGCCGAACTAATATGAATCACATTCATAATATATATACATCTTTGATAATTAAACCATATTTAATTATCTAAGCTAATTGTCCTTATAATATGAATCAAATCCATACTATTCATGAAAATTAAATCACATGTAATTATCAATTTTCTCAATTGTCAGATACATTTATCAACAATGATATCATCCTTGAACTCTTTCAATGATAATGTACTTTATTCGCGGATACTTGGAGATAAGGACAAGGCGATTGCATTATTCCACATATAATGACTTTGATATTGAGATCACATCTCAAATCGAGATCTTATGGATTTCTCATAGATGTTTGATTAAATCAAGATCATTAATCTAATCTTCTTATTGCATCTAAATCACATTCAGATCAATGTTGAACACTTGGACTAAGACTATTTCACTTCTTTATTGAGAGGAGTCACTAAAATACAGACCCATTTCATCACTCCTTTGGAATGGAAGCGTCATGGTTGTACAATCATTTATAATCACATCTCCCTCAGGTATTCCTAATACATTTACATCCTGGATACTGGAAGATCATGAATAAACCTAAAGTATTAATTCAAATTTATATTGTCTACTTCAGCGTTTTATCATTAAGTTTCTCATTTGATCATTGGGAGTTGGTATCGATCATATACTTTCCAAAAGCATATATCATACCCAGGTATTGATCATATACTTTCCAAAAGCATATATCAAACATACAAATTCGGTCAAGCTTCCAAAGCGAGACGACCGTGCACGAATTTGATTCTTCCCAATTTCTCATGAGAGAGCTCATATCTTTCGGTTCAGTAATGAACCTATATGATCTCTTTGAGAGATCGCGTTACTCATATGCCCTTATATACACACCAACGCGCTGATATATAGACCTTTATTAGATTATCAACACATTGATCTACTAAATGTACATACTCATACATATATTAACACATCTATCTCCAATCAGAGGATGTGTGGCTATATCATGACAACATACGGCATTGCTCTTTGGTTATCTTGATATCATTAAGTCGACTTTTTGACCTAATTTATATAACACCTAGAACCTTTATTCCTATGCAAAGAACCTACATCAAGAGGTCGGTTATATATAAGCCTTTAGAGAACGGATTGCCATCTCCTTCACAAACCGGAGATCCTCTCTTAATAATCATTTGATGATGCTTGATGAGTCCTCAATCTAAAACTTTAGATATTCATCCAAGCACCAGCCTCCTTGATTCAATAATTAAATCAGTAGTTGTATGATCATTAATATGGTCACGGTACATAACCCTAATTTTACTAAGGGACATATTATGCAAATTAATTATTATTTTTATCCATGAATGATATTTTCAATAACAATTATTGCATAATTGCTCGTCGTGGGCTCGCATGTCCAACATGAATCACATAATGTGGATAGCGTGGATAGTGCATATCTGACCATTATACGGAATCACCTATCTAAAGTGGACATAACTAAGAAATGATCCGAGGAACTTGAGAACCTACATGTTATTGAACAGAGGGCTAAGAACCTACATAAGCTAGATGACATCACAAAGCATTTAGAGCTTCTTGTTAGTACGATTAATGCATGTCAAAGTGCAAGTGCAAAAGTCGATACTTCTACTCAAGAATAGACTTCTTCAACTTCGGCACAGTAGAGTACCATAGGACATTCCATAGTTCAACACGTTTACTATGTGTAGACCCCAGACCAAGTCCCACAACAGTCACATCATAATGTATTGTACCAACATGAGAAGCCTTACATTCCTAAGAAGCAGTCTCCACCTCCACCTCTCACTCAAGAGGTGAAAGACATTTGGTTCGATTGAGAGCGCAAGCAGACCCATCTGTCAGGGCATGGTCAGTTAGGTTCAAGCAAAATCAGAGACTCATCCACCATATTCGTGGATGGAGACCACATCCCCAACACCAGTAGTTACAACCACATTTCTCATCTCAACAACACTTCCAGAACTGGTGATGTGGACAACAGCAGATGCAACCTGCATATACTCATCAGCGTTACTATCAGCACCAGTCTATAACTTATGGATTGTTTGGAGAAATAGATAGATATTACCCCGCGACGATTAGGACCTAGGAAAGGTGGCCGACCCGAAGTCCAAATGGATTGTTGTTCGCAAGGTCTCCTTACTGGAATACTAGACAACAACATTTGGAGAAGACCCTTCCTCATTTTAAAATGCGGCAAAAAAGACCTAGTTTACTCTCTCATGCATCCATGGCCGATTGATTAAAGCACCCAATCCCAACGAGAGGAGGTCGTTGGCCCACTCGAGCCAGAAGAAAAGAGGGGCAGGTGGTGAAAGACATATGTTAGCTATGCAAGAAAGTTAGTCTGGTAGTTGATTCAAGCAAGCTAGATGAAGCAGATAGTATAGTGAAGTGAATCAAGGACGCGAGCGTCTAGAAGGAGTTAAAAATAGTGGGGAAGCTGAGGTCGACGTAGGCAATAGAAGTCAGGTTGAAAGGCCAGGCAGGTCGTCCATCAGGGACAACATTCCAAGAACCCTTCGAAAATCCTATCTGTGCATATTAGATAGACGTGAATATCAAACGAGATTTTCACATCCTCCTCATTATCAGTAGCAGTATTTTGGATACCAATAGCCTCTACACTACTAGTTTAAGCGACAACCAGCCATTGAGCATCCCAAGGCACCATAGGTGAATCCAACACTATATTAGCTTGCATTACTAATGAAGAATATGAATGATCTGACTAAGAGGCTTGACAACCTAAACCCCACAAAGACATTGATTCCTGCCCAGGTTGAAGCCAATCACAACAATTCAAACGTAAGGAGTAGGTAGCCTATGATCCATCCACACCCGATACAAGTATGGACCTTTATTTTACATGTTTATCTGGTACCATTAATCTTAGGAGTTGTAGGATATTACAACCACCCACACATCTGTTGGGATTGGATAGTGATATAAAGAGCTTCACTGACTTCATCATCTTATTCATCAGTTGCACAACGATCGAGTGTAGCTGAGCCATATCTTAGAGTATCACCAACACCTTCTTCTTCACCATCACCATCATTATTCAGAAAATAGCAAAATGATAAGAAAGAAAGATGTAGTGTCGAGTCAATCATGAAGGATAACACACCAGTCATGGTTTCTTCTTCTACACTAGGAAACCAAGCGACCCATCATGTTTTTCCCTTTGTTCCTTCTATACCTATAGTGGATAACATTATACAAACCAAATCGAGTTGTCCACAAGGGACCAATAGTAGTGTATTATTGCGATGGGTGGTTTCTTCGCTCTTTAACCAAGAAGAGATAACACAATTCATGTACAATGCGAAATTGAATTCAAGTTTGAAAGACTTAGCAATATGGATATGTGAATCTGAGCTGATTATTGAGGTGAACCCGAATAAGGATTTCTGAAACTTGAGGACTGTTGAGACTAAAATCCCACTCCTAGTCAAGCTTTGACATTTGTATGTTCTCATGAATTGTTCTAGGAAAATAAATTCATTCTAAATTTCTTTCTTTTTCTTTATTTTTTTAAATAAGTGTTTGCTAAGGGATTAGCAAAGATTAAGTACAGGGGATTGATGAATCCATGATTCATTAACATTTTTGTCCTATTTTATCTTAAAACCCTTAACAAATACTTGTAAATATGTATTAATTTTCACATCTTATCAAAATCATATTCAAAAATTAAAACCTCAAATCTGCAGATCGGATTTCAATTCTAGAGGTTTCTTTCGTGGAAACTCACGCATCAAAGGTAATCCTGATTTACCTCTATTATTCATCTTGAATATTATAAATCATAAAGGATATATTTTCCTTAATTTCTTGATTTCTAGATGCACAAATCATTGTGCTACGTTTTCTAGTTCATACGGTGAAGTAACATTGTAAGTTGTTCGCTAGATATTCTTATTTTTGCATAATTCATAGAAAATATTTTTTTATTTACTACCTTTCAATTGGTATTGGATCCAGGATTTGAGTATTTATATTGCATCCACGTCCGATGAACAATTGCCTATATAATCCCGGTTATCGAGTACCTTTGTCTTGCTACCGTTTTAACGATTCAAATGATTCAACAAATTTCAAAATTGCTATTGTTATCTACTGTTTTGAAACATGTGTGATATATATGAGATATATAAGGTCTGGAATCATTACCAAAAGATGCACCAATTGTTGGTGACATTCGAGAGAAGATTTAGATGTTAAAAGCGATCGTAGACTACGATTTCATCCATAGATTGTAGCATTGAAGTTATGAATTTTTATCTCCTTTATTTGGGTCATACAACACGATAAAATACTGATTAATAAGTCATATATCAAGTCCCAAATCAGTGCAAAAAAGTTGCACACAATTTCGACCATGCGGCCTCGAGAAATTGGATTTCTCCATATGCGAGATTGGAAGAGGACTAGATCGTCTTATTGACTTGTTTCTCTTATTTTGGTATTCAAATTTGATGGAAATATATTTGAAATATTTACATATGGAGTTGGAATAAGTATTTTAGAAATATCTGTGGTCATAATGAATTTTATGACAAAGTTATATGATGCTTTCTAATTTGAAGTGCAATGGTCGCAACATGCAAATTCGAATCCAAAATCATTGGTTGTTTATTTTGAAAATCTGCAGTAAAGTAGAATGTATGTTTATTTCATATTTTTCCTTATTAATTATGCACTTGGATGTTTACAATTTAATTAGAAATTATGGAATTAATTTAATTAATTTCATGAATTGTTTAGATTTTTGCACTAGACATGTTTCGTAATTGAAATTGTTATGATTCAAAGAATTGTCTAGATTATTGCACTAGACCTTTTAAAATTTAAAAAGGAGTTTTTTTAATTCAATAAGTGTCTATATTGTTGCACTAGACTTTTTGGGAAATTAAAAAGAGTTCTAAATTCCTAAAATATCTAAGAGTTACTCCATAGTATCATACACAATCGAAAGATTGAAAAAACTCTTTAGTACGATACGTACCGATCGTGTTGTCTCGAATTGATTTGGAGAAGGTGTCCATTGTTGGAAATGCGAGCCCACGGTGAGCCATTATGCAATAAATGTTATTGCAAATATCATTCCTTGATCTGAAATGAAGAATAATTAATTTGCATAATAGGTCCCTTAGTACAATTAGGGTATGTACCATGGCCATCTTAATAATCATAGAACTGTTGATTCAACTATTGAATCATAGAGGCTGGTGCTTGGATGAATATCTAAAGAGTTAGATTGAGGACTCATCAAGCACCGTCAAATGATTGTTAAGAGATGATCTCCAGCCTGAGTAGGAGATGAAAATTCTTATCTCTGAAGGCTGATATCTGACCGACCTCTTGATGCAGGTCCTCTGCATAGGAATAGAGATTCGGAGGTGTCAGATTAGTTAGGTCAAAGAGTTGAATTAACGAGATCGAGATAACCAAAGTCCTATATCGTATGCTGTCATAATATAGGCACGCATCCTCTGACCGGAGACAGATGTGTTGCTATATGTCTAAGTATGTACATTTGGCAGACCAATAGGTTGATGACCTAATCAAGGTCTATACACCGGCGTGTTGGTGTGCATATAAGGGCATATGAGTAATATGATCTCTCAAAGGGATCATACATGTTCAGTTACTGAACCATAAGACATGAGCTCACTCATGAGATATTGGGAAGAATCAAATTCCATGCGCATGGTTGTCTCGCTTTGGAAGCTTGACTGAATTTGTAGGTTTGATATATACTTTTAGTATATGATCAAGACCTAGGTATGATATACACTTTTGGAAAGTGTATGATCGATACCAACTCCCAATGATCGAATGAGAAACTTACTGATAAAACCATGAAGTGGATAGTATAAAGTTGATCCGATACTTCGGGTTTAGTCTGAGTCTTCCAGTATGCAGGATGTACAGGTATTGGGAATACCTGAGGGTGATTTGATCATAAACGGTTGTATAACCATGACGCTTCCATTCCTAGGGAGTGATGAAACGGGTCTGGATTTTAGTGACTCCTCTCAGTAGAGAAGTGATCTAATCTCGGTCCAAGTGTTGGACAATGATCTGAATGTGATTCAGATACAATGAGAAGATTAGATTTACGGTCTTTATTTAATCAAGCATCTATGAGAGGCCCGCGATCTGGATTTGAGATATGATCTCAATATCCATGTCACTATACGTGGAACAATACAATCGCCTTGTCCTTATCTCCAAGTATCTGCGGAGAGATTGCATTATTCTTGAAGGGTTCAAGAATAATTCCATAAGATCTAAGCAATGAAGAGATGATGATTAAATGTGATTTAATCATATTGATGTGTGAAGAAATTACCCAATTTAATTAAATGTGATTTAATTAATGTGGATAAGAATAATGTGGATAGAAATATCCAATTATTCATAATATATTATAAATGTGATTTATAATGTATTAGAGAGAGCTAAATATAATTTATGTGTGTTGATTAATTATTATGTGTATTGGATACACATTGTGTAATTAATTGACAATGTAAATTATATGTTGTTTTGGGTTGTGAATATGATTCACAATTTTTTTCCATGGCAAGATTGCAATATTCTCAAATATAATTGTGAATTATTTTTGAAGAATAATAACCCAACAAATAAATAAAGAGATATTTCCATGGAGATATGCAATCTCATGAAATTCATGAGATTGCTCTCCCCATGGAAATAAGTGGGCGGCACATCATTCCTATAAGGAATGTGTGGCCGTCCACATGGAAGGTATATGGAGATGGAATCTCCATGTATCTTCTCTCCTTATTTGTTGATTTGATTTAGGACTAATTTATATTTGATTTTGTCAAATATATTTTAACCTAAATTTGTTGGTTTTACCAACAACAATCTTGACCATTGGATTAACATAAATCAATCTCACCCATTGATTTTATGTGTCCCATGGATTGAGATCCATGGATCCCAAAACCCTATAAATAGAGAGGCACATCATGTCTCTCTTTGCATGTGATATTGAGGCTCTCTCTCTTTCTTCTCTACACACGTCAGCCCTCTCTCTCTCTAATATTGGTGGCCGTCCACCAAACCTTAGAGGAGAGAACCGTCGTCGCCTTCGCCACCGCACCGCTGCTTCGACGTTCTTCGGTTCTCCGTCTTATTGGAGAGTTTCTTTCACGAAGGAGACGTTTGATCTCGTGCGACGAGATCCGGAGCAACTACACTTGGATCATCTTCTTGGATTGCGAGGACAACGCGGTACATCCCCGCGCTCGCAAGCGGTCTCGCCGACGATCGGACTTGAGACAGGAGGTCTCTTTCTTTAGAAACTCGATCAACCATGCTTCAAGAGGTATTGCATTATACTTGTTGTGGTTATAGATGAAACGATCTGAGAATGGTTCTCGGATCATGTGGTTTCATCGAATAAAATTTTTAAATTCCGCTGCACCGAACAACTAGTGCGACTAGTCGTTCTTCGTCGTATCCGATACGACGATTACGCTTCCGTGATGCACTTAAGGATAATTTCCATATCCTTCAAGTGGTATCAGAGCCAGGTTGACGGTTTCGAATATGATTCGAAAAACCGAGGACGACTTGGGTTCGTTAAGGTCGCGAAAGTTTTTATCGCATTTGATTTCACAGATCTGTTTAGTATATAAATTCGGTACTGTTTAAATTTTTTAAACACGAATTTAATATTTGATTTTGTTCCCCATTAAATAAAGAAACCATAGGATCTGAGTTTACATAAATCGGATTTCGTATGCTCTAGATATGGTTGTTTTAATTAAAATGTATACACTGTTGCGGGAACTGTAGATCTGAACGTGACTGTCTAGACTTGCCTCGAAATGCATGTAACATCATTTGGGTTCTGTCCTAAATCAAATTAGCAATCTATGAAAATTGATTTTGTCTAATTTGGATTTAATATGATTGCGATATGCTAATTTTAGTAAGTAGGGGTCACTGCTGAAATTACAGTCCTAATCTAGAACCAAGTGATTGTCAATTAGTGAAATTAATTGTTAATTTCGTGAAATAATCATGAAAAATATTTGTGAAATATTGGAAGTTGATTATTTACATAATTGACATGGCCTCAACCAATTAATTGATTAGATTTGATCTAAATCTTAATTGGAAACACAATCATCAAACTTGATGATTGTATAGTGACTGTCATTTAATATATTAGTGAAATTAAATTGTTTAATTTCCTAGAATAATTGTGCATAAATATTTGTGAAATATTTGATGATAATTATTCCCTTAAATGACATTGCTTTAATCAATAATTGATTAAGATGTGATCTAAATCATAATTGGAAACCACAATCTTTCAAACTTGATGCTTGAATAGGATTTGGGAATTTGTCTAGCAAATTTCCTTATAATCAAAAATGTTTTGATTATTACTATATGGTACAATTTCGGTTGAAGAACCGTAGATCATCTCAAATACAAATTAATCAATTTGGCATTATCCTTTTCCGAGGTGGATATGGTGTCTAGTCGGAGAGCATTGGGGTTGCGGGTTGCAACATATGTGGTCCGTCCCACTCTCGTCAGTACTGGCCATGACAACGGGTAGGGCCGAGATAAAGTCCGAAGGATTAAGATGTATTTTTTTTTCTAATTATTAAAATTCGAATTAATACATATTTTGAGATATTACCATATATATATATTAAAGTAAAATAATCAAGTTTGATTGATTGAATTGGATTGATAATTAATTTAATATGATTAAATTGATTATGTCCAATTGAAATACTCTAATATGATTAGAGCTAATAATTCCCTTGGAAGAATTAATTATGTGAATGTGATTCACGATAATTAATTGAAATTTGAATATGAGGTAGAGGATCACATAAGTGACATCCATGGTCTCCCGTCAAGGCGAAGAGTTTCGCCGCCAGGGATTGCATGTGGGAGACGCCTGTCCGAAGTGACAGCTCCTATGCAAGCGCATCTGGATCGGGCTCTTTGCTTCTCGAAAGAGTAAGGCCGTATGCGTTGTGACCCCAATAACGGATCCTCATATTATTGGGGCGATATTGGATTGCGCATAGCGAGTACTATTCCTGTTGACGGTTGGTTCAATTAACGACGGGTCAACATCGCCTTAGGGGTGGTGGGCCCGGGTGTTAAAGACCGAATTGGGAAATGCAAGTTGTACTTGCAAAGCGGAATGTGTTCCCGCTTCTTTTTTTATTCGAGTTGCAGATTCTCATATTATTGGGATGTAACAAAGATAAGGAAGGAGATCCCAGATCTTGCTGAGATATAATGGTAAGTATATCTCCTACATTGAAAGTGATTAAGGGAATGAACTTTCAGTGTTGACAAGGCAAAACAACTTTGATATAAAAATTCCTAAATCAAAGTAAAATGTGTATATATATATTTATATAAATTTATGCAAATTTCTTATTTCAGATAATCCTTCATTAAAACCCACTCAATGATATACTCAATAATAATCAGTAGACTATCATGGATTGGACTCATGGTCCAGATATTATACTTGTAGTTGGACACATAATGTATGTGGTTGCAATGTGCAAGTTTCCTCATAATAATGAGGAATGACAATTAAATAGATAATAGGACTACAACCCTAGGGTTTATATGTCTCTATAGTCTTGATCTCATCGGATGTACTTTGGAAGTAACATGCTGATGATGATCACAATTGTCAAATAATCCTTATAAAATCTAAGAAGATGTTCTGGCATACATATGTGCTCTCAACATTTAATCATGAATAACATGGTTCTCTACATCATGCAGAATGGTGGCTCTATAAGAGATGATGTATTCAAAATGTTTGAATACCTACCTGAACCAATGTTTTAAGAGTTTAAATGGATGTAGATGATGAGTGTCATCATTCTACTGTTTATACTCTAGTTATTCATGAAGCTTCATAATATTCATATTGTATGAATTTAATGAAGCATGTATAAATGTTGAAAAACTCTTACTTTGAATTCTTTTGAATTTAAAATAAGAGATCCTCTGTCCTGAGCAATGGTTGCTTATAGATAAAGGGAGCGCAGTGGAAGCATGGGTTGGACCCAAGAAAGAAGGAAAGTCAAAGAGTTGACTGGACTTCTATGACTTCCAAATGACATCCAAAGAGTTGGATGAATGCCAACACTGCAATAAATTGATGTGTTGATAGTATGACTATCAAGTCTGTCTAGAATCCTTAAGAAAGGACTCGGATGGAGCATCAGAATAATCTACATAAATCATTGATATTGACTTACTTATTGAATAAGATAAAGTCAAATAATTGTATCTCAATCTTCTGATGACATGTGCAATAGGTTGCATATGTTTTAGAAGACCAGAAAATTTGTTCTTAAGGTTTATAGTTATCCACATGGACATTGATGCAATTGTTGCAACAATCTCTATTGGATTGATAGACTTGTTAATTTCAGTAGGAGAGCCCTTAGTCTTAGAGAATGTCTCTATGACCTAGATATAAGAATGCACTCATTGTTTGTTTCTAAATGTTGGAAATAAACATGAATTCTGGAATGGACCTATCATAAAGAGTTATGATGAAGATATTTCAGAAAGTAATCTAAAATCTAGTGGACTCCACTAAATTAGAAAATTAATGAATGGTTCATTAGCTTTTCTAAATACTGAAATTAAACCTTAAGATCAATAGGAGGATGAAGATCATTTGACAATGATCTAGCATCAAGCCTTGGGCATTTGTCTATTGATTTGATCAATAGACTAGTAAGAGATGAAACTTTAGAATGTCTAGAATTTCAAAACTTACATACTTATGAATATTGTATTCAAAAGTAAAAATGTCCAATACACCCTTCCTTGGGAAAGGTGTAAGATGTCAAGGTATTCAGGATCTCATACATTCTGATGTATGCGGATCATCTATATCATAGTAAACATTATGGATATGTGATATATGTTGATGATTATGTATGATATGAGATTTCTTCTCTTCACCTAAGAAACCTTTGAAATGTTCAAAGATTTCATTATATTTGGTTTAGAACCAAGGTTTGAAGGAAGATAGAATGAATTTGATCTAATCTAGATAGCAAGTACCTACTAGATAAAATCGAAGAATACCTTATGGAGATATGAATATCATTTCTATCTCAATCCTCATAACACACCTTAACTCAATAAAGTTATAGGTAGATACAATTGGATCATGTGTGACATGATCTTATCAATGATGAATTTTAGCATAATTATCCCTTAGTTTCCAGGTATATATGTGTAGTAGAGACTACAATGTATATCCTTAAGAAGGTTTTATGTATGTTGGAATCTAGCACTTGAGAGTGCTGCTTCACTAGGAAAATAAAGGATTGTATTGGATACCTACTTTATGACCTTGAGATTCTTAAGTATCTCATCTCTGAGAATGTGATTCTTAGAGGTTGAGACTCTTGAGAATCAAGATGGAAATGAAGTGTAGGAACTCATTTAATCTTGAGAAGATAATGAGACTCCTGAAATTGGAAACTGAAAAGACAATTAAAGATGAAACACTAATACCTCTTCGAATGAGCTTGAGGATGGATTCCATGTGTTAGAGAAATCTGACAATGATCGAACTTCATGTGATGAAGCTTCTGAAGATCATAGCATGGATAGATGGATAGCAATAAAAGTCTAATGTAGACTTCATATACAAGTGTTGTATATGGACCCTCGAGGATCCACCTATATGGGTAATACCTGTAGAGGTGTAAATGGATCTTCAAGAGAAAGGGAACCTGATGAGAAGGTAGAGACCTTCAAAGCACGGTTTGTAGCCATGAGTTACACACTGGAAGAGAAGACATTGCTTGCAATGAGAGTTGCTCTTCGGTGACCATGCTTAAAACCATCAGAATGTTGCTAACCTTAGCTACACAACTTGACTATTGCATCTTCAAGATGTAAGTCAATATTGCATTCCTCTACAAATACCTCTTTGAGGATATTCACATGAAGTAACTCCAGGGCTTCATGATTGAGGAAAACAAGATGTGAAAGCTGAAGAATCCATCTATGGACTCAAATAAGCTTCTTTAAGTTGGATCATAAGATTTGATGAAATTATAAATGTTATGATTTCAGATAGAATCTGGATGAGCCATGTGAAGCTTAGTGGGAGTGCCTTTGTGTTCATTGTGCTAAATGTAGATAATATCCTAATCATTTAGAATGATATAAGGATGATAATAAGTGTTTTATGGACTGGCTATTCCATATCTTAAAATATGATTTCAAAGATACCTCTTAGATCTTAGTTCTGAAGTTGTTCAGAAGCCAAGAGAAGAGGATAATGGGACTGTCACATTTGTAGTACACCTTGGACATATTCTATTCATAGAAATTCCAAGAAAGGCTTCCATCCCTTAAGATAGTGATCTAAAAAGTCTTAACTATAGATACCTTAGGAGATAGAGATCTCCAGAAATAAGGAATTCCTATAAGGATTATGGAAATACTGGTTATGATAATTGTTAAGCCTTGGTGTCAAGGACACTATATATTTTTTTTAACAAGATTGAGCATTGATTGCATAAGATGCAACATTCGCATTAGATGCGAGCACTGTTACTGGGGATATGCAAGTGTCGTAAAAGGACTTGGCATAGTCTTGCAGGGACAGAGTGATTGATCAGCTTACCTAGCTATTTTTAATAGCCTATGATTGTCACATGAGTGCGGGTTTAAATAATTAGCCCATTAATGGCTCTTTGGGCTAGTGGGAGATTGTTGGAAATGCGAGCCCACGGCGAGCCATTATGCAATAAATGTCATTGCAAATATCATTCCCTGATCTGAAATGAAGAATAATTAATTTGCATAATAGGTCCCTTAGTACAATTAGGGTATGTACCATGACCATCTTAATAATCATACAGCTGTTGATTCAACTATTGAATCATAGAGGCTGGTGCTTGGATGAATATCTAAAGAGTTAGATAGAGGACTCATCAAGCACCGTCAAATGATTGTTAAGAGATGATCTCCAGCCTGAGTAGGAGATGGCAATCCTTATCTCTGAAGGCTGATATCTGACCGACCTCTTTATGCAGGTCCTCTGCATAGGAATAGAGATTCGGAGGTGTCAGATTAGTTAGGTCAAAGAGTTGACTTAACCAGATCGAGATAACCAAAGTCCTATATCGTATGCTGTCATGATATAGGCACGCATCCTCCGATCGGAGACAGATGTGTTGCTATATGTCTAAGTATGTACATTTGGCAGACCAATAGGTTGATGACCTAATCAAGGTCTATACACCGGCGCGCTGGTGTGCATATAAGGGCATATGAGTAATACGATCTCTCAAAGGGATCATACAGGTTCACTTACTGAACCGGAAGACATGAGCTCACTCATGAGATATTGGGAAGAATCAAATTCCATGCACATGGTCGTCTCTCTTTGGAAGCTTGACTGAATTTGTAGGTTTGATATATACTTTTAGTATATGATCAAGACCTAGGTATGATATACACTTTTGGAAAGTGTATGATCGATACCAACTCCCAATGATCGAATGAGAAACTTACTGATAAAACCATGAAGTAGACAGTATAAAGTTGATCCGATACTTCGGGTTTAGTCTGAGTCTTCCAGTATGCAGGATGTACAGGTATTGGGAATACCTGAGGGTGATTTGATCATAAACGGTTGTATAACCATGACGCTTCCATTCCTAGGGAGTGGTGAAACGGGTCTGGATTTTAGTGACTCCTCTCAGTAGAGAAGTGATCTAATCTTGGTCCAAGTGTTGGACATTGATCTTAATGTGATTCAGATACAATGAGAAGATTAGATTTACGTTCTTTATTTAATCAAGCATCTATGAGAGGCCCACGATGTGGATTTGAGATATGATCTCAATATCCATGTCACTATACGTGGAACAATACAATCGCCCTGTCCTTATCTCCAAGTATCTGCGGAGAGATTGCATTATTCTTGAAGGGTTCAAGAATAATTCCATAAGATCTAAGCAATGAAGAGATGATGATTAAATGTGATTTAATCATATTGATGTGTGAAGAAATAATCCAATTTAATTAAATGCGATTTAATTAATGTGGATAAGAATAGTGTGGATAGAAATATCCAATTATTCATAATATATTATAAATGTGATTTATAATGTATTAGAGAGAGCTAAATATAATTTATGTGTGTTGATTAATTATTATGTGTATTGGATACACATTGTGTAATTAATTGACAATGTAAATTATATGTTGTTTTGGGTTGTGAATATGATTCACAATTTTTTCCATGGCAAGATTGCAATATTCTCAAATATAATTGTGAATTATTTTTGAAGAATAATAACCCAACAAATAAATAAAGAGATATTTCCATGGAGATATGCAATCTCATGAAATTCATGAGATTGCTCTCCCCATGGAAATAAGTGGGCGGCACATCATTCCTATAAGGAATGTGTGGCCGTCCACATGAAAGGTATATGGAGATGGAATCTCCATGTATCTTCTCTCCTTATTTGTTGATTTGATTTAGGACTAATTTATATTTGATTTTGTCAAATATATTTTAACCTAAATGTTGGTTTTACCAACAACAATCTTGACCATTGGATTAACATAAATCAATCTCACCCATTGATTTTATGTGTCCCATGGATTGAGATCCATGGATCCCAAAACCCTATAAATAGAGAGGCACGTCATGCTCTCTCTTTACATGTGATATTGAGGCTCTCTCTCTCTCTCTCTTTCTTCTCTACACACGTCAGCCCTCTCTCTCTATAATATTGGTGGCCGTCCACCAAACCCTAGAGGAGAGAACCGTCGTCGCCTTCGCCACCGCGCCGCCGCTTCAACGTTCTTCGGTTCTCCGTCTTCTTGGAGAGTTTATCTCACGAAGGAGACGTTTGATCTCGTGCGACGAGATCAGGAGCAACTACACTTGGATCATCTTCTTGGAATGCGAGGACAACGCGGTTCATCCCCGCGCTCGCAAGCAGTCTCGCCGATGATCAGACTTGAGACAGGAGGTCTCTTTCTTTAGAGACTAGATCAACCACGCTTCAAGAGGTATTGCATTATACTTGTTGTGGTTATAGATGAAACGATCTGAGAATGGTTCTCGGATCATGTGGTTTCATCGAATAAAAATTTTAAATTCCGCTGCACCGAACAACTAGTGCGACTAGTCGTTCTTCGTCGTATTCGATACGACGATCATGCTTCCGTGATGCACTTAAGGATAATTTCCATATCCTTCATCCATGCTTTGTAAATGCTAATGGGTTACTAAATTGGCATCCTGTGCCACATTTGCAATGTGAGCGTTCCCTGTTATGGCTGGATCAGTTTCGATGAAAGGTGGCATGAGGAGTCATGGTATACTTCAACAACTAAAATTGGAAAATAAAATTGTACTAATTGAGGGTATAATACTATATGGTAACACCAAGTGCATAAAAGATCAAGCACTTATGGGGACCGCTAGTGTCATTGTTTTAGTAGGATTAAAACTAAGATAATAAGCATGTTTCCTAACTCTATCCCTTAGATTAATCATGATAAAATGATTCAAAGTGATTAATCACCAATTTAAACATGTTATGGACTAAGTCATATGATGAAATCCATGGTCTTCCGTCATTGCAAAGGATTTCGTCGCCATGGGTTGTATTTTTGGAGATGCTCATGCATAGTCATCAATCCAGATTACAAATACACATGGATCAGATTCTTCATTTCTTGAAAGAGATGGGCTATATACATGGTGACCCCAATGTTTTCTCCATATTATTGAGGCATCATTGGATTGTGCATAATGTAAATTGATATTCGCTCATTGATGGTTGGTTTAATCGAACATGCTGACTTCATATATGTGGGGGTGTGGGTGTTGAAGACTGAATTGAGAATACAAGTTGAACTTGGAAGGTGGAAAGAGTTTCCACTTCTTTCATCGTAGTTTCATTTTCTCATGTTATTGGGGTTCAATAAAAAAGGAAAGAAGACTCAGATCTCGTATTGAGACCTCTGGTTGTTGTAACGTCCCGCCCCTCCGGCTATCGAAACCGACGGAATGAGAGCATCGGACCTACGGTCTAATTACGCCCATGATCTATGATACTCAGCAAACCATATTATGCACAATAAATCAACATTTGAACTATAAATAATGACATGAGAATAGTATAAAATAGAAAGAAGAATGCAATATCCCATCTCGTTTATAATGATCATCAAGTCCATGTCCATAGAATGAGATACATTACATAACTATAAACTTGTAGAAGAAGTTCTCCAATATCTCATTATATACCTCTCGAAAGTATCATAAAATAATGCGGAAGTAAATAAGTTACTCTAAGTAGAACGCACCTTGTTTGGTGCAAGTATGACGTAGAAGTCCGATTTCCTCAAATGACCGCTCATGTGGCGGCTGCTGCTCAGGTACACCTATTGGGTTCACACGAGGGTAACGTTATGAGCAATTGCCTAGTAACGAGAGAAACACTATAATGACTAACATAAGGGTAAGAAAAGAATGCATACTCGACTTTATTTAATGGCATATGCATGTATTGTAAAACTTAGAAGGAACACCAAGTCATTCTAATTTCCATTCGACCACATTGATTTTATTTATTTAAGAAAAATAATCATTAAGTACTACCACAATGTTCTTGATATTTCTGCAAGTTGGTTATTATCCACAATGGTATACAATATAATTTTAGGGATCCGGTCATTAATCATTTCTCGTATTATTTTAGCAAATGCAAGTACGCGACTCGCAGGCCTCCGCTACTCGGGAACTTGATATTTCTCTTGAGTAACTCTCAAGGATCTCTTCTTGATCAGATATGAAAAGATTTACAACCCCAAATCTCCAACTTCAAACCACATCCCGGAACACCTCTCACAATACTATTACTCGAACTAGAATTTGATGCGACCACACCTAATTCTACTCCTAGTCCTAATATCGTGTATAAGTGTGAAACCAAGAACGCTAACTACGCCACCTGCCTATTCCGTCGAGCGACTCCGGATGCTATCGGGCTGCTAGGTGCAATGTGTCATCCAACTCGTCTGTTTGGGTCGTGACCTTCATGGTATCTGACCGAGGCCCAAGGGTGCATGTCCGATCCCTTGTGGTACCTACTCCATTGACCCGATAACTCTATCAAACTATCGAAATACAAAGAGAATGACCATTGCACTATAACTAACAAGATATTGGAAGCTGAATCCTTTATCGCAATAGGTGATACATCCATTGTTACCACATATATATATATACCTGACTAATCTCATTAGAGATTTATTTGATGATTTTCACATATGTATCGTGTTTTCGTGTGTATTTTTTATCTTTATCTACACTGACCACTTCATCAACGTGATCTATATAACTCATTAAAATGTAATTCAAATTTGCATGGCATCCACTAAAAGATGTACTTTATATTCCTTTGATCCAGAAAAGGGCTTATCATTGAAAATATATAATTGTTATGTGGAAGAAAAACAAAACTAGTTTTGTAAATTTTCCAGATGGCGAAGAGAGCCTCGTGTAATATATGCAATAACTGGTCCCTAATTATAAAATAATTGTGCATTAGAATATATATGCAACTCCAACTTGTGAATAATGGCCGAGGTATAAGTATTGCTCTTCAAGCGATAACGTCTATACTATCTTATTCGTTTCAGTAAACTCATTAA
Source organism: Ottelia alismoides (assembly GCA_037367405.1). Lineage (NCBI taxonomy): Eukaryota > Viridiplantae > Streptophyta > Magnoliopsida > Alismatales > Hydrocharitaceae > Ottelia > Ottelia alismoides. Next base: position 1,193,021 of record JAZKJV010008677.1, read on the forward strand.
AAGACCACTGCAATTAATCTCAACCAATCAAATACTAAATTCTCATCCTTACATTAACGAAGAAAATTTGAACGGCTATACATGATTGATGATCGACCTGATCACTACGGCTTTAGTGGTCGAAATACTTTCAAATATAACGTATGCATGAGAGAGCTGCACCATTTAAATCTTAATACCTTACATAAAAAAATGTTTAAATTCAGATTTAAAACCGAATAATAAATTACGTGTAATATTTCAAAATCGATTTCCAAATATACATACAATATCTCGTCTATATACAATGCCATCATGCGTGTAACCCCTTCTATTGTCAACCTATTTACGTGGAGTCAGGGATGGAGCCAGAACATTTTTTAGGAGGGGGCACGAAGTTTTAAAAAATATATATTTATCAGTTACAATACAATCATATTTAGTGTATAACATCAATTGTTATGGACAAATTATGTCTATAGTTGTCATGTATATTTTTCATCAATTTTGAACTTACTCATTGTATGGTAATAGTCAAATTTGAACTTATTTTTTAATCAACTATATCTTTTTATTCAATTTTACATAAGTTGGTATCATATATGTTTCACAATGTCAGGATTTTTTGTGAATGATACTTATATCTTTTTTTAAAAAGTAAGTTATATTCAAGTATTTTAATTATTTTAGATTCAGTATACGGATTTTGGCGAATCCACAGTCACCACCCTCGTAAAATCTGATATTTAGGTGAGCAACGTCGCAAGGAAGGTTGTTGAGGCAGGTCCAACAAGCAAGGAAGGGGTGATGGGCGGCAACAAAAGAGTGGATGGAGGCGATGCGAGGTGGGGACCGTGGAAGACGAGGGGCGAGGATGATGAGGTGGGCGACGTCAACATCGACGAAGGCGCCCACAAGGGCCGAGAAGCTCCAGTTGTGGAGCTCTTGGCATGACATGCCTTCCTTCATAGAGAGAGAAACTAACTTGAGTCTCCTGCTTCTGAAGAGAAAAAGGAGGCAAGTTTTTTTTCTGTTTTTTCTTAATCCAGCCATTAGATCGTGGATCCATTAGATTAACTCACTCGTATGGTTGAGTTAATGAACTAAAATAACATAAGGTTATAGGTGTAAAATAAAGCATTAATTTAGGGTCCTAGGTTTGTGATTATAGAATGTTTCTGGGGTAATTACGATATTACTCAGGATTATTGGTGTAAATTTCCCTATTATCTATTGATAAAAATTATTGAACTTTTTCTAAAAATTTGAAGGGGGCATGTACGAGTTTTACCCTCAAAAAATCCAAATGAGACATTATAATTATGAAATAGTATGATTATTTTTACCTTTAAAATCTATAGGAAAAAAGTTACATATACATATATAAATCCCAAAGTTTAGGGGGGGCACTTGCCCCTCCTTGCCCCCCCTTAAATACGTCCTTGCGCGGAGTCATATATAAACATTCTCAAACATACATTCTCAACCTATATCATACCTAATACTAACATGTGTAAAAGATACACCACATATGATTACATCATAGGTATTATCTCACATCCAATTCATTTGTCCTTGTTAAATATGTAACCTCGTATATCAAGCTAATATAAAGATATTAGGAGCAATCATAATGACCTATTTGTAGATCTTTAGCCATAAAACAATAAGGACAACATGCGATATATTGATACTGGGATAGCATTGCGTGGTAACGAGTGATTCATGATGTACATAAATGATCAAATTACAGTGTGAAAGATATGTGCTTCACGAGATATGGTCCGGAAAACCAAATGTCTATCCATCAAATGACGGAACACTTCTAATGGAGTTTAAAGCATAGTATCAGAAATCATGTAGCAACAAACAACGAGGGGAAAAAGGTCGTAACTAGTAATAAAATCACATAATGAGAATAGCCAAGGCTCTGAGCATGTTCAAGCACATGGAAACAAGATACGTGGAAACCAACAGCAAGAGGAGGGTATTTATCGTTGTTAGACTTGTGAGCCCTGGGCGAACCATTCTTACAATAAATGTTATTGTAATATTTAAGTTTATCAATAAAAGTTATTGATGTTTCACTCCCTTTCTGAAATTATATGAATGAATGCACTATAAGGCCCCTCTGTACAATTAGGGTTATGTACCATGGCCAGCTTGATGATCATATAGCTGTTGTTTCATTAAATGAATCATAGAGGCTGGTGTTTGGATGAATATCTAAGGAGTTAGATGGAGGACTCATCAAACACCGTCAAATGATTGTCAAGTGGAGATCTCCAGCCTGAGTAGGAGATGGCAATCCTTTCTCACATAGGCTGATATCTGACCGACCTCTTGATGCAGGTCCTCTGCATGGGAATAGTGATTCGTAGGTGTCAGATTAGTTAGGTCAATGGGTTGACCTAACGAGATCGAGATAACTTAAGTCCTATGTTGAATGCTGTCACAGCATAGGCATGCATCCTCTGACCGGAGACAGATATATTGCTATATATCTAAGTATGTACATTTGGCAGACCAATAGGTTGATGACCTAACCAAGGTCTATACACAGGCGAGCTGGTGTGCATATAAGGGTATATGAGCAATATGATCTCTCAAAGGGATCATACAGGTTCCCTTGTGAACCGGAAGACATGAGCTCACTCATGAGGTATTGGGACCGATCAAATTCCATGCATGGTCGTCGTGCTTTGGAAGCATGACATGAATTTGAAGGTATGATATATGCTTTGGGAAAGCATATGATCGATACCAAATCCCAATGACCAAGATTGAGAAACTTAATGATTAAAACCCTGAAGAAGACAGTATAAAATGATCTTGATCTTCGGGTTGATCATGGGTCTTCCAGTATGCAGGATGTACAGGTATTGGGAATACCTGAAGGGTGATGTGATCATAAACGATTGTATATCCATGACGCTTCCATTCCGAGGGAGTGATGAAACAGGTCTGGATTTTAGTGACTCCTTTCAGTAGAGAAGCAATCCGATCTTAGTCCAAGTATTGGACATTGATCTGAATGGGATTCAGATTCAATGAGAAGATTGGATTTGCGGCCTTGATTTAATCAAGCATCTGTGAGAGGTCCGTAAGATCTGGATTTGAGATGAGATCTCAACATCCAAGTCACTATACGTGGAATAATACAATCGCCCTGTCCTTATCTCCAAGTATCTGCGGAGAAAGCACATTATTCTTGAAAGGGTTCAAGAATAATTCTTTTGATGAAATATCCAAGCAAGGACTTGATGATTAAATGTGATTTAATTATCAAGCTTAAATATGAATATGATTCATATTGATTATCTAAGATAATTAAATTGGATTTAATTATCAAGGATTAAGAGAATGTGGATAACACTATCCATGATATATGCATGTTATAAATATGATTTATAATATACATATATAAGAGAGAGAATTTATGTAAATAGCATTTGTTAATTAATAATGTGAATTGGATTCACATTTGTTAATTAATTGGAAATGCAATTTACTAACTAGTTTGGGTTGTGAATATGATTCACACAATATTCAATGGCAAGAGTGAAATATTCACAAATTAATTTGGAATTAATTTAGTGAATATTTATTGTGATTAATTAAGGAATAATAGAATAAATAAAATGGAGATAACAACCACCATCATGGGTGGCGTCACCCATGAATTGTTCATGGGTGACGCCCCCCCTTTTTTAGGAGGGTGGTTAACTCCACTTAATTTATTGTGTTATCTCTTGATTAATTGTTGTTATTGAACAACAATCCTAGCCATTGATTCATCATGGACCAAGCATAGCCCTTGGATCATGTGTCCCATGGATTGAGATCCATTGGATCCTAAACTAGTATAAAAGGAGGGCTAGGGTAGCCTCTCCAAGGTACAACATCTAGAGTTGTGAAAGACAACTTCTCTCTCTCTCTCTCTCTCTAATTCTCGTGTGTGGTCTCTCTCTCAATTTCCAAGTGGCCGTCCACTTTGAATATTGAAGAAGAGAGGATCTTGCTTCGCCTTCGACGCTTGGATCTTCATCAAGGATTGCGGGAAGGACGCGACTCATCATCGTGCCTGCAAGCGCATTCTCCGTGGGTCGGACTTAAGATAGGAGGATCTCTACTTTGGGATCTCGCGATCACAACCACGCTTCAAGAGGTAACCCTTGTACTTTGTGGTTTGATGAAACGATCCGAGAAGTGTTCTCGTGATCATGTGGTTTCATCGTTAAGTTAAAAAAATTTTTAATTTCCGCTGCTTCTAGCATCTAGTACGACTAGTTGCTCCGATCGTATACGATACGATCAACACGCTTCCGTGATGCGCTTAAGGATTCACAATATCCTTCAATCGTTACATCCGAGGATGTTCCCTCGGGATCTCCCTTCACAGGAAAATAATATTTTTGTCGCTCGATTCGTAGCGTGAATGCTCATACGATGGTGACCTCGAGCTTTCCTACACAATGATGGTCGCGGATCTTCGATCAGAGCTTCTTCTCTGACATTGATGACATCCCTCCTACGACAGAACTGGCCAAGGTGGTGGTGCTCCAATGAGAGGGGAGGATGGTGGTGGCTAGGGCTTTGGAGAGGGCAACCTATCATAGCATATTTATAGAAGGAGAGGTGTAAATGGATCAAGTTTCGGACCCGGTTCAGATCCATATATGGATCTCGATCATCAAACATAAAACATTGATATCCTGGACTAAGAATGTCGGAATTGGAAGTTCTTGGGCTCGTTGGAAAGATCTCGATGAAATATACGAAGAGGTATGATTATTTGAATTTGTTGGATGTCAAAAATACTCCACATTTTTGGAAAAAGAAAATACAGGGTTTTATAGTTATCCTACCTTATGCTTTGAAAACTTATAAGGGAAAGCATTTCAAAGTACAAAAAAACGAGAACTCTTATTTTAATAATATTAAATTGTTTAGTTTACTTAATCAAGATAATAAAATGTATTATGTTTTTTCTTTTATTTCATATGAAATCTCTCAACCCACTTAACAATATGCTTGAGGTCAATCAGTTGACCAGTCAAAATTATTTGGATTGGATCCATAATTTGGAACTTGTACTTGAGATAGAATGCATATCATATGTGCTCTAGTCTATGAGGTATTAGAACCCTTAGATATAGGATGCCTATGAATTCAACAAGAAGTGGGACGAGAATCACTCGATCGCTCGTTGCTACATTCTTGGATCATTGTCTAATGTGCTTCAAAAGCAACTTATAGATATCGAATCTACTCATGACATCCTTCTGAATCCGAAGGAGATGTATGGAGATGTGAATTGCACTCTTTCTGCATTAAAATCCATTGAGTATATTATGAAGAAAAAATTCCCTCTAGAGGTGCAATGGTTGCATAGGTTAAAGGGAAGCGCTAGAGGAAGCGTGGATTTCAAAAGGGCTGATCAAGAAAAGAAGAAAGGTCAAACCGTTGATCAATCTTCTAAAGCTTCAACACATCTGACACCCGTAGAGATAGATGTCTACCATCACTGCAATAAGCCAAGTTTCTAGAAGAATAACCATAAAAATATATAAAGTCCTTAAAGAAGGACAAAAGTATAACACTTTCAAATAAGAATTCTACATTCAACACTAAACTCAACTTACTCGTAGGATGATAAGGAAGATGTATTATTGATTCTGGTTCTTCTGTACGTGTGTGCAATTAGATGCATATGTTCCAAGACACTAGAAATCTTGATGAAGGAGAGATAGTCATACAGATGGGATCCAATGCAATTGTTGCAACGATCGCCATTGGAACCTGTAGACTATCATTATCCAGTGGGAAAGTCCTAGATATTAGAGATTGTCTCTATGAATTGTATGTTAGAAGAAACTTACTATCCGTATCTAATCTTGTTGGTTATGATATACTTTCCTTTTCTGTAATAAACTTATCATAAATCGTTACGGTAATTTTATAACATATGATGATGTAACATCATGTGGACTCTATGATTTGAATGTGCATGAATGTATCATGAATCTCAATACCACTGATAACATTAATATTAATAGTAATATTAAAACCCCTAAACGATCAAGGGAGGAGATCATTTGACTATTTTCTGGCATCAAAGACTTGGACATGTGCCTATTGATAGGATCAATAGACTTGTAAAAGACAAACCTTTGATTTTTTTGGAGGTCCGTGATTTACCAGCTTCCAAACATCGTATTTGTGGAAAAATGTTCTAGGCACCCTTCTCTAAGAAAGGTGAACGATGCCAAGGTATATTGGACGTAATGCATATACCGATATGCGGTTCCTTTCGTATCGCGGCTCAAAATGGACATCAATATTATGTGACCTTTATTGATGATCTTTCGTCGTATGTTTTTGTCTTATTATTATGTCACAAACATGAAATCTTTGAAAAGTTCAAAGAGTTCATGTCTTTGATTAAGAACCAAATAGGAAAGAACATAAAATAGATTGGATCTGACCAAGGTGGAGAATCCCTCTTAGATGAATTCAAAGAATACCTTAAGGAGAGCGGAATTATTTCAAATCTCATTACTCCAGGTACTCCTCAACTCAATGGAGTTGCAGAGAGATGCAACATAACCATGTTGGACAAGGTGAGATCAATGATGAGTAGAGGAAACTTACCTCTCAGTTTATGGGGACATGCATTAGAGACTGTAGCTTATGTCCTGAACAAGATTCCATCTAAATCTGTACCCAAGACCCCTCATGAGATTTAGTATGGTACCAATCCAAGTGTTCGATACTTGAGGATTTGAGGTTGTTTGGTCCATGCTAAAAAAGTGGACGCATGAAAGCTAGAATCTCACACTAGAGAGTGCTACTTCATTGCATACGTAGAGAACAATATTGAATATCGACTTTATGATCCTGAGACTTGAAAGGTATTCATTTCTAGAGATGTCAAATTTCCGGAAGATGAATTACTTAGAAGTTAAGAAAATAATGAAGTTAAGGAAGTAATCGAATCTATCGAGATGGATGAAGTTCCTACACACCAGAAACTAAAGAGATAGTTGAAAATGACACGACCGTACTCCTAGAACGAACTCTAGAGTTGTAAGACAACCTGAAGGGTACGGATTCCATGCATAAAAGGAGTGTGATTATGATCCAACTTCATTTAATGAAGCTTTGAGTGATCGTGACATGGATATCTGGATGCAAGCAATGAAGTTTGAGATAGACTCCATGCACAAGAATGGTGTATGGACCCTCGAAGATACAACTAAAGAGGTCAAACCCATTGGGTGAAAATGGATGTTGAAAAGAAAGAGAGGATATGATAGGAAGTTAGAGACCTTCAAAGCATGGCTCGTAGCAAAGGGTTACACACAGAAAGAAGGAATCGATTATGTTGAGACATTCACTTTTGTGTCCATGCTCAAATCCATCAAGGCATTGCTGGTTATAGTTGCACACACGGACTATGACATCTGGCAGATGAATGTTAAGACTTCTTTTGTCAGTGGATATCTCAAAGAGCATATCTATATGGAGCAGCCCCGGGGCTTCATATGTCATGAAGAAAAGTATGCAAGCTGAAGAAATCCATCTACTCAAACATGCTTCTCGTAGTTGGAACAATCAATTTGATGAAACCATAAAAGTATGATTTCGTGTAGAATCCAGATGAACTTTGTGTGTACAAAGCTTAGTGGGAGCCATAACGTTTATTGTGCTTTATGTAGATGGCATCCTTATCATTGAGAATGATACCGGGATGATGTCTAATGTTGAGGCCTGGTTGTTCAATACCTTTGAGATGAAAGATCTTGGAGAAGCCTCTTATATCTTGCGACTACATTTGTTCAGAACTAAACAAAAGATGATATTGGGATTGTCACAACAATGATACATAAAGAAAATCTTGGAAACGTTCAATATGCATAATTCCAAGAAAGGCTTCATTCCCTTAAGACATGACATTCACTTGTCTAAAGGGATGGCTCCTCAAACTATTGGGTTAAAGAAATCCATGGCCGGATGCCCTTACACATCAGCTATGGGAAGCATGGGATAGATATTTGCCATCTAGTGGGAATGGTAAGTCGTTACCAATCCAGCTATGGAGAGAAAAACTGGATTGTATTGAAAATCATCTTTAAGTACTTGATAGAAAGTCAAGACTACATCTCAGCTTATGGAGATAATGATCTCCAACTCTTAGGGTACACTAATTCATATTTGATGTTAGATTTGGATGATAGAAAGTTAACTTTATGGTTCTTATTCTTGTTGGACGGTAGTGCTCTGTAAGCTAAGTGCAGCAAGAAGCAAGAAACTAAGGTTGTTTCGATAAAGTAAAGCCTTGGATGCATAGGTTACATCAACTACATTGGATGTAGTTAATGTTCACTTGGGGTATGCAAGTTTGTAATAGAACTTAACATAGTCTCCTATGACAAAGTGACTAATCAGCTTACTCGACTATTTGACAAATAGTTGACGATTAGCTCAATTAATGTGGGGTTGAGATTTGTACATGATTGGCTCTGAGGGCTAGAGGGAGACTGTTGGACTTGTAAGACCTTGGTAACCCAAATAATTCAATAAAAGTTGTTTTTTATCATGTCCATCTCAAGTAAAATGAATGTGAATGCACTTTACTATTAAGGTCCCATTCTACAATTCAGGTTATGTACCATGGCCTTATTGAATACCATGCAGTTGGGAGGGTACATCCGGCTTCTAACATGTGATATTCAATAATGATCTCCAGTCTGAGAAAGACATGGCAATGTTTATCTAAAGACTGGTTTCTAAATGGATTTTTGATGCATGTCCTCTACAAAGGAATGGAGATTCTGAAGTGTTAGAAAAATCAAGTCAAAGAGTTGATTTGATGAGGTCAAGATAAATTGAGACCTAGATCGTAATTGTTACGATCAAGCACACATCTTTTGACCTGAGATATATATGCATCTATATGCCTGAGTATGTACATTTGACAGACCAATATATATATATATATATATATATATATATATATAGATGCATATATATATATATGCATCTATATGCCTGAGTATGCACATTTGACAGACCAATAGATTGGTGTCCTATCCAAGGTGCATATACCAGCATGTTGGTGTGCATATGAAGTTATACAAGACATATGATCTCTCTACGAAATCAAAAAGGTTCATAATTAATGACCCGAGAGACAAAGCTCACCCATGAGATATTTTGGGGTCAAAATGAATTCAACGTATGGTTGTTCTATTTAAAATAAGATACAAATTCGAGATATTAATATTTGCTTTTGGAAAGTATGTGATTATTATTGTTACCCAATTATCAAATGAGAAATATATTTATACATTTCGAAGAAGAAAGTCTAACCAGGTTTGGAACTTCAGATTTATCAAATTCTTCCAATGTGAAGGATGGGTGAGTATTCATCCTCGAAGAGCGGGAGATTTCATAATATTTCTAATTGGATGTCTTGTCTTTTTAATAAGTTGTTTAATAGTTGGCATGTTGAATCATATATATTTTAGAATGGGTTGGTTGATGATTATGAATTATTTCCATTCAGTTGAATTAATATTTTATCAGTGTAAAATATATAATATCAAATGATATAAAATTTGAATTATGATTTGAAATTCATGGATTTATACGAGATCTTCATTATTTTTTACTGCTACAAGATCAATAATGCTATAAGCTTGGGCGTCTACTTGGAATACACAAGGTTACTTTTGTTATTGTAATGGATCATCTACCATGACACTTCCATACTAAAGAAGTGATGAAAAAGGATGAACTTTAGTGTCTACATTTAGCTAGATGTTTCGTGATTTAATTGGATTAAAATCGTAATTCATTTGAATCTAATTTCCTATTCCAATTCAAATTTCAATGTCCAAATGTTTGAGATATAATGGTCATGAAAATGGAATTATATAAGATCCTTGGGCTAATTTCTTAGATCCAAATGGTTTGGACTATGATTAAGAATGGTCAAGGAAGCTGGATTTTGCTGACCGACACTTTGTCCAACGAAGGAGAGTGATGCATTTTGTTAAGATTACTGAGAGTGTAAAGTAGTACAGCTTGAGCTCAACATTCGTAGGTGACAGATTTTTGCAAAAATGGCATAAACCATGAAATTAGATAGTTATCGACATTTCAAGTCATTATACATGGATATTACGATCTCCCTGACATTATCTCCAAGTATTTACATTTCCATCTCATGAGTCCTAATTGGATTAGGACTCATACATGTTAATGGAAATATTGTATTAATTATGATTATTACATATTATTGACAAGGGCAATTTTTTTAATATTATTCACAAGAATAACTTATTAATTAATGTGAATAGTGATTCACAATAACTAATATTTATATTAATGTGATTCATACAAATATTTATGTAAATATGATTTGCATAAATTTTCCAAGGCATGATATTTTGTGAATTCGATTCACCTTGATTTTATAGATGTAAATTAGATTTACATATAATTTTGGGCTCGTAAATATGATTCATAAGCTTTAAGTATTAATTCCATAATTTCTCCAATATTGATAATATGATTATCAAGTGAATTAATTAATAAAATTTGCAACAACTTTCATATATGGAAGGTGATGTGGCGCAAAAATATGAAGTACACAAGTCTCCATATGGTTGAGTTCTAATTAAATTAGGACTCTAAAGTTGTTGATTATTTTATTTTAATTAATTTTGATTGGAGATAATAATGAGATGATCCTTATTGAATTAATACTTGGTATTATATCTTGATTTAAAATCCAATGGGTACCAAGGAACATGTAGGATGTGTGCTTTAAGTAATAACGTAGGGCACAACCTTATCCTTTTTACAACAATTAAAAAAGAGCAAGTCCTACTCTAAATTTCATGACCCTTAAAGAGAGAGAGAGAGAGAGAGTCTTGAGAGTCTACAACTCTCACAACTCTCTACTTGTGGCCTTAGTCGACATTGGGATCCGTGGAAACAACACGACTCATCTCTGCGCCCACGAGAGAGAAATCTACAGATCAGACTTCAATCGGGAGGCTTCTTTCGTAGAAACTCATGAATTAAAGGTAATCCTGATTTTCCTCTCTTATACATCATGAATATTATAAATCATAGAGGAAACCATTTCCTTATTTGTTTTTGAATTTTAGATCCACAAATCGTTGTTCTATGTTTTCTAGTTCATATAATGAACTAACATTAAATATTCCTTGTTTTTTGTGATGCATAGTAAACAACTTTTTATTTAGTTCCTTTCAATGGTATTTATCCAGGTTTAGAGGATTAGATTGCATCCATGTTTGATGAACAATCGACTAGATCATCCCGAGTATCAAGCACATTCTCTTGCGAGAAATTTAAGGGTTCAAATTATTCGGTGACTTTTGAAGTTGCTAAGGTTATTACATTTTTTTAAATGTAGTTTTGGGATATATATGGGGACTAGAAGGTTTGGAATCATACCGAAAAGATGCAGCAATTGTTGGTGATATTCATGAGAAGATATATAAGTTAAAAGCGATTGTAGACTCCGATTTCATCCCAAGATCGTAGTCTTAAAGTTAGATTTTTTTAGCTACTATTTCTGTGTTATATAACATGATAAAATACTGATTAATGTCACATATCATGGCCCCAATCATGAATTTTAGAAATCATAAAGGAATCATTTCATAAATTTTTGATTTCTAGATGCACAAAACGTTGTGCTACATTTTCTAGTTCATACGATGAACTAACGTTATTTTGGCAAACTGTTTGTTAAATATCTATGTTTTTATGATGCGTAGTAAATAGTTTTTTGTTTACTTCCTTCCAATACTATATACATCGTTATTAATAATATGAATATTATAAATAATATATAAGTATATTTAATAAATATATAAAAATATAGGTACTAGAAAAGTCATTTTTGTTTTTAAAATAGTTTAAATATATATTAAGTATTTATACTTAATAATAATGATTATATAAGTATTATAATGTATATATAGTCTATATATTCTCCTATAATTTTAATTATATATAAATATAGTCTAAATTTACGAAAATAATTTGTTTTTATCTCTTTAGTATTTTTCTCTATTATTGTATTTTTATATTATTTTTATTAATTTTTACATATTTTAAAGGTATTGAATATATCAAAACAATAAGTTATTTAAATAGGTCGAATTTCTTTAAGAAATAAAAATAGAATATAAGTCCAAAATTTCTCAAAAATATTGTTGATATATATTGTACAAAATAAATTAAAATATGAAACAAAAAAATAATTTTTTGGATTTTTTACTGATTTTTATAGTCTTTTTAGGGTTTTTTATTTTTAATGTTTTCTTTTTTATTTTTTTTGTGATTTTTGGTCTGATGTTATAATATATAATAATATATTCTATCTATTTTTTAGAGTTTTTAAAGTAGGTTTTCTATTATTTATTTTTATATCTAAACAAGGATTAAATATAGCATATTTTATTTTTAATAAATGGGAAAATGCAATAAATATCTAACTAAAAATATGAGCAGCATGAGCATCAAATTTAGCATTTATGGAATTTTCCCATAATTTTGAAGGCATTAGATATAATTAATAGAAATAAGCAAACATAAATAAAAATAATCAGACTAGCAGGGGTATATTTGCAATAATAATAAACTACAAGACTCAGCATGCAAAATAACCAAAAGTTTTACACTTGTTTAAAAAATTTAAGAATAAAGGTAACTAACGAAAGTCGGAAGTGTTGTTATGCAAATAACAAAATGCCTTACGTGGCACAACACGTATGGTGCAAGGACTTGATAGTAATATTAAAGAAGTCCAAGGTGCTTTCCACAATATTTAAAAACATTTATAACCTTTACTTAATGTTTATAGGAATGTAAGGAAAATAAAAAATGACAGGGATATGCTGATATTTACCCCCTCAAAGGAGTGATAAGAAGGCTGAGGACACGCCACATGGTCTTCACTTATGCACGACAGAGGAGGTCTTCATTTCATCGAGTATTATAAGGCACATATTGGATCTGTTCGTGTCATAAACCCAATGGATGCACAATGATGTGGATGACCATGAAGAACAAGCGAGGATGTTGTCTTCGATATACAATATCCCTGACCTCTGACCTCCTTCTTCCTCGCTGGTGGGCACTATGGACTTCTAGAAGTCCTTCGCGTTAGTAGGTGGCTTCAAACAAGTCCAAGCCCTATCGAAAAGGGCCTAAAGTACTCAGGTAGCTAGAGATCTGATGTGAGATACGATGCCACGCTCTAGGTGCTGCAAGGGCTCAGTTTCTACACAAAAAACAAAGAGGAAGACGAGAGGTTCGTGCTCGAACCTCTCTTGAAGCTGGGTGGACTCTAGAACGAGGGGGCAGAGAAGCTATGATGGAAACGACAGGAGGGATCTCAGGAGCTCAGATTCTTGCAGAATCTGAAACGGAAAGGTAGGGGAATTTAGAGAAAGTGATAAGAGTTGAAGATGGGGCGAGGATGCATCAAAATAGGGCATGAGTCACAATGATTCTGAGATGGAGCTTAAGGCTTCAATTTACAAGGATTATACAAATTACTCTAATCTACTGGAAGATTGATGAAATTTGATGCTACACTACGCCACACAAATGAAGTGTGAGAAAATAACCTAGAGTTTACAGGTCGTACCTGATGAAATACCAAGGAGTAGAGAAGCTCGTTGGAGATGCTCTGGTGAACTGGATCTCCATATTAGCACCTCCTTTTCTCATCGACAAGGTCCGGGGAGCGTCTACTGTCACTAAAGCTCAACAAGGATGCTTCCTATTAGGGTTACAAGAAGTAATCAGGATTAAAAAGGGGAAGTTTGTTGGCTAGTCTTATTTGCAAGCAGGCAAAGGGGCAAAAGGGTGAAGAGGGTTGTGTGAGATCTAGAGGTGGTTGGTGGGAACTAGTGGTTAAGAATGGAGTAGGGGAAACTAAGGAACAAGACAATGGATGGATAGAGGGTGAAGGTGACATGGAGGAGGCATGTAAAAAGGAGGAAGTCAGAGGGTTGCTGGGTCTAATACAAGCGAGCAGCTGGGAAGGATAGTTGACCTGCCCAGCCATCAAAAGAAGGATCCCGATTGATCCAAATAGACCAACCAGGAAAAAAAATGGAAGAAATTCCTTATTAATTCAAATAAAAGTAGTAAATGGTTTTATTAATTATAGTTTAAAATACATAACATGTTTGTTATTTCTGTAGGAATTTGTTATGATTTTTATTTATTTTTATAAAAGCATTTATTAAGTGTTAATATTTACATGTATATACATAGGTGTATTTACCCATATCAATAGTATTTTATTTTTATTTTTATTTTGTACTTTATTATTATATCCATGTATTTTATATATTTGTAACTTATTTAAATATACATTTACATTTTTTAGTTCATTTTTTTGATACTATTTATTTTCTTAAAGGAATATGTACATGTATTATATAGGTATTTTTAACTATGTATTTTATTATTTATTTATTTTAATGTATTTTTAATGTTTTTAATCAATGCTTTTTATTTACATGTATTTTGAATAATATTTACAAGTATATAAAAATATAAACAGAATAAAACATAAAGAATAAATATTTCGAATATTATATACATGGGGGCCCTTCCAATAGGATGCATCCTTCGTAAGTTCTGGAAGGCCTCCCTCTTTTTGCAGAAAACACAAGTGCATTAGTAGAATGCCTATATAGTTTGTATTATAACTGCACATTATAAATGCAAATACTTACACAAAACTGTACATTATAATAAAAACATTAAAATCACACGTTATAATAAGAATTGTATATGTATTCTACTAAAGTCATCGTGTTTTTACAAAAAAGGAGGCCGCCTTCCTGAACTCCGGAAGGATCGCGTCCTATTGGAAGGAAATCATATATACATGTATATACATTACAATAGGGATCCGAAATCCAACTTTTACTTCTCTACTCCAAAATAAATGAAACCACCTCCACTAAATAGATAATTAAGTTTTATGAACAATAAAGGTGAGTTAGATCAATTTTGAGTATGTAGGGAGAAGATACATGTCTACGGAGTTGTGTTTACGGCCGTTTTCTCTGAGTATCCCAAGTGCACTATGTATTAATTTAATATAAAATTAATTTAGTATTTTTCTTTGTATTTTTATGTAGAACTTTTATGTTCAGAGTTTATTTATTTGAGGTGTGAAATAAAGAATAAAACAAGGACTAAAAGGCTATTATTGATGAATAAAAATTAGGAGTTTAAAGTGTGTTATGTACAATTGGTCTCCCCTATCTCCCCCTACTTTATTCATTGTTGACCACTATATTCTTTTTCTTTTGTTTCCTTTATTCTTTTATTTTGAAATTAAATACCAATAACTAAACAATATTTATATGCCAATTACTGCATGTTATTTTGTACACATTAATGCCATATACATGCATTTAGCTAGGGATTTATGGCCAAAATGAAAGAATAAAGTTGGTGAAATGGAGACTCATCACCCCCATGCTTGCCTTTGCTAGTCCCTAACAAACACTTATGTTAATGAGTGCATAAAAAGATAATCAAGAAAAGAAAAGGAAAGAACTTGGAATAATTTTTTACTTTTACACTTGTCTTAATAAAATCAAAGTTTGGTACCATGTGTGTGGAGTTCAATTAAGACATTTGGATTCTTGATGTGTTTGGAACCACATTAAGGTTAGGAATTGTGACACAACAACCCTGTTTGGTTGCAGGGTTGGGCAGGGTTGGCCCAACCCTGGTTACTATTCACAAGGGTACTTCCTCCTCACAGATTACTATTCACCCAGCCCAACCCAGCCCAACCCAACCCTGCCCAACCCTACAACCAAACAGGCCCTTAGGTTCCATGATCCTCTATCCAATTCAATTCCCAGTCTTGTCAGAACCATCCTTTCAGTCTCATACTCTTGCAACCTTGAAATGATTGGTACCATGTGTGCGGACTGTGTTAGCTCTTCCCAGACAAATTGCTGGACTATCAAGGAGTCTCCTCCTCTAACAACTCGTCCTCAGGGAGACACATATTTCCTTCTAAATTTAGGTTTTTGCAAGTTCACAACCAAAAGGGGGAGGAGATAGAAGGATGAGAAAGGAAGTAGAAATGGACAAGTGTAGCCACATTTCCTTGTGAAGTACGGTCAATGTAACCAAGTCTTCACCAAGAAGTAGGCCTTTTTTCCAGAAGCTCAAAATTTTTGGAATGTTTTGTGCAGGCTTCTTTTTGGATATTTTCTTTGATTTGGCATCGCTCTGCATACTTGTTTTACACTAACGAATATAGAATCTATAGTTCCGCCCATGTTTGGGGTCTTGGAAAAAGTTGTGCTAGCATACCATTCCTCATCTGAATCTTTATTTCAATCCAACCTCCAAATGTTATATGTTCATGCTACCAAAGAAAGTGAGTTGAAGTATTGGTTTCAGTAGTACTTAAGAATGGTTCCTAAGCCACCCTTGACAAAGCGGCCTAGTATCTTCCTGACTTAGACTCTAAAATTTTTCAACATTCCATCTGGGTTGAGATAAGGGTGAAGTATGAGGTTTCTAGTCAAGGCACTTTCTCAAGAGTCATATGGATGACATGAAGGGTTCTATTTAAACACATTGAATTGACTCAAGAACATGGGCTCATGGAATCTAAAGAATTAAGTCAATGTGTCCTGAAGCATCTTAATTCCATTCACTAATGGGTTCCTATGAAGTTAGGTTGATTAAGGCCTATACCAAGTTCCAATCTTCAGACTTTATTTAGACTTGTTCAATTATCTATATTATATGAAAAATGCAGAAGCTATACAATGCAAGAAAATCTGTTTGTGAATCTATTTTCTGATTTTGAAATTTTTATGGATTTTTGAAAATGTTTTGTATATTTTTATGTAATTTCTTCAAAAAAATATTTTGCAAATTTTTATGGGGTTTTGGAATTTTGAACTTTTCATGGATTTTTATAATAAAGGTTAGCAAAAGAAGTATATAAAAATATATTACACATGAGTATGTGTATATTTAAAATAATAGATGCGTAGAATTTACATTGGGAATATATAAGTGTTATTTCTCATTTACAAATGTTTTCTTTTTCTTTTTATCTCTTTTTTATACCTGGGTTATTCACATTTTCATAAAGAATTTTATTTTTCTATAATTATGTAAACGGTTCCAAATCAGTTTGAAAATTTTTAACAAAATTTTGAAAACTTATTTTTTGCAAATAATTTGACACAAAATTTAAAAATCCTTTTGCAATTTTTTTCGAACAATATATATAAATTTTCAAAATAATTTTACAACCATTTTCCAAATCATTTGCAAGCTAAATTTTCAAAAATTTTATTCAAACAAAGGAATAAAATATTTGAAATATTTAAGAAAGATTTTTACATAGTTTTGAAAACATTTTACAAAAGTTTTCCAAACACTTTTGAAAAGATTTTTCAAGATATTTTCGAACTACTTTTATAATCATTTTGTAAAATAAATTTTAAACCAGATTATTAATCATGATTAGAAATAATTTTTGAAAAAAATTATACTTATTTATTGTGTTTTCTTTTCAATTGATTATTCATATACCCTAACCCAATATAGTACAATAGCCATACTATTAAAAATATGAAGTACAAGTTATGGCTAAAGTATATATGGCTTATATACGACCCCCCATACTTAGCTTGAACTATGCCCTCATATTTATCAAAGAGAAAAAGGATGTCTTGACTCATACTAAGTATAGAAAAGTCTATACTATAACGACTAAATAAAGAATGAGAAGTCGACCATCCCCCCTATGCTTACGATCAACTAACCCTAGGTATAGGAGACTGTATGCAAAGTGGAGATGATTAAGGATTAGAATTTATGAAATCAATGGGTTTGCCTTGTCCCCCCAATACCTAGGGTAAAATATCACTAAGTATAGACATAATATTAACAAGTTAGAGGACACATGTGGGAATGAATATCAAGAATGGTGTCCACTAGATTCGATCTTATGGTAGTGCTCAAGGACACGTGTTTACTCCTCCCGAGCAATACATCGATGCCAAATGCAATATGCACCTTACTTGATATGTATGGTCTTCCCATTGGTAGAAATGGATATCGGATATGAAACTGTCCTTCTTGATTCTCATCCAATCTTGTGGGACTACCCCAGAGACGAGGTAGTTTACAATGTTGACATACCAAGGGAGAGATCCAATGATGAGAATGTATTCATCGTGGAAGGTCTTTGAAAAGTCGGGTTTTGCAAGTGTCTAAAATATCCTCACAAGGTGAGAATGCAGTGTCGCTGAGGTGACCGCTCAGGAAACCAAAACTATTTCAACAATTAACCCACAACATATGAAGCAATGCAAAGTGAAAATGAGGAGCCAAAATTTATTATAACTCTACAAAATGTCTCTATAGTGCAAGTATGTAGAGGTCGAATACAGGAAGAAACGGGAATAGACAACAATAACTAGCAAAAGATAATGTTTGTTTTGGGGTCTTCATGATTATTTTTGAATTTTTATTGGGTTTTTAATTATCTATTTTGTTATATTTTTTGTTATTATACTTTTTATGAGTTTTTAATTTTGTAATTTTTTTATTTCCTTTTTATATTTTTTTATTTTTATTTTTTCTCTTTTATAAATAGATATAAGATAAGAAAATAGTGACCTGAGTTAATAGGCTGAATTGTTTGGATTTCAAAAATAGCTAAAAAGCTCAAAAATTGCCAAAACTATTTTTAATATATATTGTATATAATACATAAAATTGAAAATAGAAACATACATTTTTTATTTTTATAGATTATTTTATAATTTTACAATGATTTTAGAGCTTTTTAAATTTTAGTGATTTTCATTTATTATTTTTAGGGATTTTTGGTCTATATTATAAAATACAATAGTAAATATTACTTACTTTTTTCGAAAATTTTCAAAATAATTATATATATAAACATGGATTAAATACACGGTTCTTGATTTTTTTTAAAAATAGGAAAATAATTTTAGTGGCCTGAGAAAATTATGTGATTTGTTGCATTTAGCACTAAAAATAATTTTCCTAGAATATTTGGATATCATTTGATAATTTTTATAAAAAAATATAAGAAACAAATATCAATTTATGGTAGGGACCTAAGCGTAATTTAAAAAAACTATTCTTTATTTTATGAAGCCCTTAACAAAGTGTAGGGGCAAACATGCAAAATGCCTAGAATAAACAAGATATACTCTAGCAAGGCTATAAATGTAATATTCAAAAAGTGCAAGGTCTAATCTGCAAATTAAATAAGAATTTGTACACTAGACTTTGAATCTAAAAGACTGAAAAGAAATACAAGAAAAACTGAAGGTTTAGGTGCAAAATGCTTAGTCCCCTCTCGTGCACAAGCATGTGGGGTAAACGACGGGTCTAATAGAATAGAGGGTGAACGGTGGGTCTAATGGAATAAAGGAATCAATAGAAATAATGAAAGAATAGAGAGGGAGAAATAGAGGAAAATAGGAGGCCAGCAGGGTCTAATAGGCCTAGGGTGCATGTGGCTCAGTTGAACGGCGGGTCAATCGAGGACGTGCTTCCATTGGGTCATGTAAACATGTAAAGAGACAAAATAATATCAACACCTTACTAATTGTTTAAAAATAGTGAAAAATATTATTATTTTCTTAAAACATGAAAGTTTTTATTATTTTATGCACTATTTTAATATGATTTTTTATTTATTTTTACAAGTTAATTTATTGTATGTTTATTTCTACAAGTACAAATATATGTATATTGATCTATGTAATATGTAATTTATTTTCTATTTTCTATTTTCTAATTTTATTTACATAATTTATGTATTTATAACATAACTAAATATACATAAATACATTTTCATAGTAATATTCTAAGTAATATGTACATTTAAATAAATATGGGTATTTATTAAGAGTATGTATATACAAAATTATGTACATGTATCCCATATATTCTTGCATGCTTGATTATTATATGATATTTTTACTTGTTTTATTTTATTATATATATGTACTTGTATTCCATATATTATTTTCAAAATTATAAAAATACGAAACAATAAAAATATAAAGAATAAATAAATTGATTCTTTTTTCATATATAATGTACAATAGGGGTCCAAAACCTAACTTTCGTATATTAAATCCAAATTGAATGAAACACTTTCATTAAATAAATAATTAAAAATTATATAAAATTAAAGGTGAATTTATGAATTTTGAGTTCGTATGGAGAAGATAGAGGTCCGCGAAGTTTGGATTTTATCTTTCTATTTTGATTGTAAAAGGCACATTGTGCATCATTTTTATGTGAAATAAATTTCATATTTTTACATGTATTTTATCTAGAAATTTCATATACAAAGTATATTTATTTAATGTGTAAATAGTAAAGAATAAAATAGATCCCAAAAATGTACTTATTGGGGAATTAAATATAGGGTTTTCAAATTATTTTTGACCTTATCTCCATGTTGAACAGCTAAACTTCATGTTTTTATTTAATGGAATTATTAATAAATTATATGTGTCCATTGTAACCCAAAGAAGCATCATGAAAAAATTATTTAAAATTTATGCACATCTCAAGCCAAAAAACAAAAAAGTAAGCAGAAGAACTATGCATGTTATTTATTTACCTGTACAACGTATAAGATCAAACTCAGGGAGGCTACAAAATATCCTATGGGTTATTAATTCAATGAAAAGATTAATGAACTAAAAAGGAATTTCTATGAATACTACTCTTGGTCTTATGTATTTTTTATTTTTGCATTTTTTATGGAATTTTAATTTTGTATTTTTATTTGGTTTTCTTATTTTTTATTTTTTTAATATTACAAAAGAATTTTTTATTTTTTAAAACAATGAAATATATGTAACAAATAAAATGAATAATAAAACAAATCCCTCTTTTTGTATTATACAATTATAAAAATATACATAAAATTAAATAAAAATTATTTTTGAGTTTTTGAACTTTTTATCTTTTTTGGGGATTTGCCTACTTTTTTCCAAAATTTTTAATGCTTTTAAATAAATCAAAATAAACAAATAAAGCAAACAGAACACAAAGTGAATGTTTTTAGATTTTTTGAATTAGCAAATAAGATAAAAAGTTGAAATATGCATATATATAGATGTATTTTTATATTTTCTAGAAATGAATTTTATGTTTTTTGGTTCTTTATATGAATTTATATTATTTTACGTTTATGTATGTTATATGATTTTTATTATTTTTTGGGGAATATTTATGCAAAATTGGCAAAGAAATTAAAAGAGATGAATATATATGAAGATATTTTTTAGAATTTTTGAGGCTTTTTTGTAATTTTTATTGATTTTTCAATGCATATAGAAAATTGTTATGGACTTTTTGAGTTATTAAAAATAATAAAAAGATGAAAATGAAAAAAAAATACAGATGAAAGATCAAATTAACACGTAAGTGACATGATTTTTGTGGAATTTTTAATGAAGTTTTAATATTTTTCATTTAATTTTTAACATGTAAAATAAATAGGTATGTAAAAGGGTATATATGTAAAGAAACAATGTTTATGGACCAAGTGATAACAAATAGATAAATGCGAGGGGCAAATGTGTAAAATTTCCAAGAAAACGCACGTGAGCGTCATTGGAATGGACCAATTTGTAATTAATTTATTTCTAGTGTCTAAATAATAACAAAGAACATGAAGGTCTTTATTGAAATTTTCACAAAAATCACCTCCAAGATACTCTTCGTAATCATACATGATTAAATTGCAAATAAAATAAATGCTAGTGTAAATAATGCAAATGTTCAATACACAAAATGCTGACACATTGTCCATACATGACTTATTTGCGAAATAAATAAAGGTAGGGGCTTGGGGTGCAATGTTACCATTTATCCACGTGGCGCCTTGGCCAGTTGGATGGCCATAAGGCTTTGATCAGACAATGGTTGGATATTGCATGGACGAATGAGATTTGATATGAGGATTTCCATCCATGACTAACTTTTGGGGCAGATCCAACGCTCCTGATGCGAACTAGAGCGGTGTTCCTGACCGGACGGTGATGAAGGCGGTTGGAAGAATGTGCTTGAAGGTTGAATCCATCAAACTTTGAACGAGAAATACTTGCTCGATCTCCGTCTACGGTGACTCCTAGAGGTACATCTCAATCCTACGCTTTCCTCTGTCGATACAAGGACTCCACGATGGTCGATGACTAGAACACGATCTGAAGGTCGAATGGTAAAGCTCCAAGCGGACCTCCGGATGGCATTATTGGCTAAGGTTTTCTCTAAATACCAGCAAAGCAATCTACACTCAAAGGAGATGCTCTCGCAGATTTATTTTTGAATAAAAGAGGGAAAGGATGAGAGAATGGGGGCTCCGGCAATGGTGGTCGAAGTAGGAGCCAAACCTCAGATTTGGGTTGATCTGTGGGGAGTCAAATGATGGAAGATGTGAAGAAAGTTGTGGTGGAAGTGTAGGCGTGGTCAGAGTTATGGGTAGGTGATCAGAACCCTTCGGATCTTATTGATCAGAGGTTGAAGATGATGGGCAGATTTAAGGTAAATCTAGAAAATAAAAGCAAAATTTGAAATGCTAAAATCAACGAGGGTTAATCCTAAATTTACCTATGGTGGAAGGCATAGGATATCAGCCTCAATTCGTTGCATAAGGCAGAGAGTCAGAAACTCGTTGGCGGATGTCCGGTAAATGGTCAGATCTCTACTAGAGCACCCAAATCACACTCCCGATTGGAGAAAAAACTCATTTGTCACCAGAGCACAGTCCATATCACTCAATCTCTGGAAAAAAGGGTAAAAATCATATCAAATGCGGTAGGGGAAGGTGACAGAGTATATATAGGAAGAAGGTTCTTTGTCGTCTTTGAATTTAAATCGTGTAAGGATCGAGGCATGATATTAGGATCTGAAGGGCTGACGATGGAGAGGGTTAATTGGGCTAGAAGATTGGAGAAGAACGCGAGGGCTGTCAGTGATCACATCACGGGGGAAAAATGGGACGGTGGGCTAGTTGGTGGAATTTGCGTGAAGAATGGGCAGTTGACCTGGGTGAACAAACCTGGGGCAGCCAATGAGAGAGCATGAAGAATGAGATAAGTTAGGCTAAACGAAAAAAGAAGGAAAAAAGTGCAAAATAAATGCAAATAAAATAGGAAACAAATAAAAAAATAAAAAATAACGTCAATAAAAAATGTTAGTAAATTAATTACCTTAATTATAATGATTTTTAATCAATAAAATATGGTATTTACGTGGTTAACATGAATAAAATGTATTATTTATAGGTATGTATATCTATGTACACAATGCTTTGATTTTTAATTAATTATTTATAAAATATATACATAATTTAATATTTTTTAATTTCAAAAATTTTATAAGGGTTTTAATATTTTTTAATTTTTAGGAATTAATTTTGAAGTTTAAATAAATAGGTATATATACAGTATATACAAGGTGATACTATACAATATGTACAAGATTTTATTTTTGTTGATTTTTGAATTTGAAAATTTTATTTTATTTTATATAAATAAAATGAATTATTTACAATTTATAAAAATACAATATTTACAAATATATACAAGAAAATAAATAACAAACCAATCTACATAGTATACATAGGTATTATATATAATAGTACCATATTAGCCACATTTCACACCTTAGTTCTGATTTTTATGAAACCACCTTCATTTTAAAGATTATTTAATTTAGAGTGCAATGAAAGTGAGTTTGAAGAATTTGGAGCTTTGATGTCGAAGATATTGATCTTGCAAGCTGAGCATTGTGATCTTTTTTGAGTGTTGTAATTTAGACAATATGCACTGATTTTTAATGCAATTATTTTTGTTATTTACAAAAGATTTTTATGTACAATTTTCAAGAAAAAATCAATTGTGTTTGAGTTGAATTTGGGTATGAATAAATTAAAGAAAGAGAATGTGTATTATATACAGTAGTGTACAAGTGATGTATATATACCGATGAAGATTGATTTTTGGTGTTTAGGCTTTATCTCCTACTACTTTATTCCTGGTTGATTAGGTCAGGTATTGACCTACTCTCGAATTCTGAGTCATCCTATATCTATTACATATATACTGTCTTTCATTTTCTTTATTTTCTTTTATTTTCTTTCTTTATTTATTTCAAGTTAAAATAGTGATAAATATGCCATATTTACACAAGAATGAGAGTTATTAATATAATTGATTTATTGATATTTATAAGCATTTTGTAATGGATTTTAAGCTAAAATAAATGAATAAAGATGATGAAATGTAGATTCATCACTCCAACAACTTTATTCCTTGTTGACCCAGTCATCACGATGCTTAGGTCTCAGGGTTTGGGTCACTCAGTACACATGGTATTTCATTTCTTTGTCTTCTTTTTTTTCGTTTATTTTGGATTTAAATATAGTATGTTTTACAATATTTTTACTATAATTAATAATGGTTCTTTTATGAAAAATAATGATATATACATGCATGTACATAGGGTTTAAGGGCCAAAATGAAAGAATAAAGGTCAAGAAATGGAGATTTATCAGTATTTGTGATCAGTGCTTCACATTAAATTATGGATTAATGATCAGCTACCACATTCTGAACTCAAGGCTTGTCTCTGATTTCCATGTCAAATTCTTGCAGGAGAAGGATCCATCTAAATAAGTGTGATTTGGCATCATTCTTCTCTTGTAAGTATATGATAACATTATGGTCAGTAAAAACAATGACTTGAGATCCTAGAAGATAGGATTTTAACTTCTCTAAAGTGAAAACCACTACTAGCAATTCTTTATCTGTAATTGTATAATTCTTCCGTGCTTCATCAAACATGTTGTGGGCATAGTGAATGGCATTGAAATTTTCTCTCTTTTTTGTCCTAAGACAACCCCAACTACGAAATATGATGCCTTTTTTATAATCTCAAAGGGAAGAGTCCAATGGGGTGGTTGTAGGACTAGATCCTGAGTGACGAGAACTTTCAACTGCTGGAATTATTAGAGAACCAACTTATCAATAATGAACTCGATCTCCTTGCATAAAATCTAAGTAAGAGGTCAGTCAATTGTATCGAAGTCCTTGATGAATCTGCAATAAAATCCAACATGCCCTAGGAATGACCTCACATTCTTTACTGATCGAGGTGGCTCTAGTTTGGCAATAACATCCACCTTCATCGGGTAGACTTCCATGACTTGCTTAGAAACAACATGGCACAGCACAATCCCTTCAGTAACCATGAAGTGGCTTTTTTCCCATGATAAAACCAAATTCACTTCGTGGCATTTCTACAGCACTCGGTCTAGGTTCTCAATATAGGAATGAAGCTGTTACTGTAGATTAAGATATCATCCATGAAAACTTTGAGAAAACTCTTAACCATATCGGTAAAGACTACAAGCATGCACCTTCTGGATTGTGGCAGGAGAAATGCACAATCCAAAGGGTATTTTGCAAAAGGCATATGCGCCGAATGGGAAAGTGAAGGGTGTTTTCTCTTGGTCGTCTGGGGCGATGGTCACTTGGTTGTACCCTAGAGTACCCATCAAAGAAATAGAAGAATTCCTTTCCATTCAACCTTTCAAGTACTTGGTCAATGAACGATAGAGGAAAGTGGTCCTTCTTCTTAGTTGAATTTGGGCAGTGGTAATCAACACACACACATACACACATACACTCCATTATGTTGGTACTTGAGTAGAGATCTCCTATCCTTGGTCATTTGTAACCATGATAATCCCTGATTTCTTTGAAACTACATGTAAGGTACACACCAAATTTGAATCAGAGATGGGATAGATGAAGCACTCTTCACACCACTTCACGATTTCCTTCATTACTACGTCCCTATGTTAGGGTTTAACCTACACAAAAATTTGTGGAATGGTTTGCAGTCATCTTCATGTTAAATGTGGTGTGAATACAAGGCTGGATTTATCCCTTAGAGATTTGAATTTCTCCAACCAAGTTCCTTGCGATTTTTATATAAAACATCAAGGAGTCGAGATTATTGATCCTGGGTCAGCCTTCTACTGATGATGATCGGATACATATTCTCTTTATCTGTAATGAAAGACTACTTTAGACCTGTCAAGAGCTATTTTAGTTTAGGTAATTGTTGAATCTGCTGCACGGACACTTCAGAAACTATGATGTTTGGTGAATGTTTGTTTGAATTAAGGAGGTGTTGTTCACCTCTGTCACTCATGGATCTGATATGAATGTACCTAACACATTTGCAATAAATTCGTCATGTTCAATTTAACTTGAATTTCCCTCAAACATGCTGATCAGTTAATGCACCGAACATATCTGTAGTGAATTCTAAATTTTCCTCAAATAACCAGAATGAAAGTTGGTGTAGCTTCGATCAAGGATAAGATGCAAGAAATCCACTTAAGATGGTTTGACCATTTGCAAAGAGGTCAGTTGATGCACCATTTAGTAGATATGAGTTTTGGGATGTTGAGTCAGTTAAGAGAGGGTGGGACATGCCCAAGAAGTGTTGAATTGAGACTATACGAAGGGATGAATGGAGGCAAAGAATACATGTAGCCAACCTTACTAAATGTGGGAAAAGGCTTTGTTGTTGTTTAGGGTGATCAATGATTCAGAATATGTATCCCAATTGACAATTAAGCATGGATTGATTGTGATATCCATGTCCTCATCCAGAGAAAGTATTTCTAGTGTCAGAATATCATTCAAAGAAAGTTGTTGATCATTGATATCAACAATGGCATAGCCTTCAACTCCTTCTGGTTTGCCTTGATCAACTGTGGCTTTCGACTCGGCAATCATGTCCATGGTGACTCAGTCACTGTAGGAGTGAAATGTAATCTTTCTAGACCCATAGTCAACGATCGCTTTAGCAGTTCGAAAGAATGACCCATCAAGAATAATCAGGGTCTGAAGCAACGGTGTAGGAGAATTCACATCCACGATGGCAAAGTCCACTGGAAAGTGTATGTCCTACACAGTCATGATAACATCCTCTAGTAAACCCCTGGAATTCTTAGTGGATTCATCCGCAAACTACATGATCATACGGGCGGTATTAAGCACTCCCAACCCGAATTCTTCAAGTACTGAAAAGTGAACGAGGTTTATAAAATTTCTACTTTCAATTAGAGTTTGCTTGAAAGTCTGATCAAAAATCTGTCATCTGATTAAGGGTGCTCCCTTGTCTTTCTATTCCATGGGAGATCAATGATAGCATTTACAAATGCCATAGTTAAAATGTGTTTCTCTCGTCTGCTGTGTCCTTTCTTAATTTTAGATTCTTTGAGGTACATACCTCTTTCAAACCTTTCTTCACAACTAGCATGTATTCCATGGCCTTCATCAATGACATATAAAAAAACAAGGTTTTCAATAATTTCTACATTAGGGTCTGATAATGAATTTTTATTTTTTTGGAATTTTTCATTGCATATAGAAATGGACTATTCATAGAAGGAAATACATTGTTCTTAATTACATCATTATTTACAAATGACCATTTATAAGAATATCGATCATTCAAAATAGGCAAAAATGAATCTACATAAGTTTCATCTTTATTGGTTGGCTTTGGAGTTGATGATGATAGCATCTCCTTGGCTGGTACGGCTTGGCTTCAACTCTTCTTTTATTTTTTAAGATTTTCATTTTTCTTATTTTTTGATATTTTTGATGAGGGTTGTGGTGGTGCTCTAGTATTGCTCCTCCATCATCTTCATCCTCACTGGGCTCTATTACTGCTCTGACTAATGTAGAAGATGACTCCCAGAAGATGCTTTACTCTTTCCCTTCTGTGTTGTAGACGACTATAATGTCCTACCGCTGCTGAGAGTCACAACATTAGATAAAACATAATTTGAAATACATGAATCTATGGGAGTGGACAACACATCACAAACTACATGCTCCTTTTGCTTGAAGTTATAGGGGTTTGTGTCAATCTGCACTAGAATGGGTCTTTGTGGTAGTTAGATCATCAAGCTTCTGGCTCATCTTTGCTAGGCCTTCAACTAATCAGGCCAAGCAGTCAAGAGCGAGGTTCAAAGGAGCTGCCTCATTTGATTCAACATGCTGACCACACTAGAAGTGATACATACATGCAGGCTGGGAAAACTGGAATTGTAGTAAGGAGGAGGTTGCTGCAGATGAAACTGAGGAGAGGGAGATACTTATTATGATGAGCAAAAACATATTGGTGATGCGGCTGGCAGATGGTATTGGCTATACGCAGGCTGCTAATAGTTCTTATTTTGTCTCCATGTATTCTGATATGGTGGAGACTGGTTTTGTAGAGGATGGTGTTGTTGGATAAACCTCCCATCAGAAGGTTGGCGATGTAGCCAGATTGCATAGGATTGGCCCTGTCCACCTGGATACGACAATTGTGCATCACTATTCCAGATGCCATTCACTTCTTGGATTTGGGGCAGTGGTGGGAAAATGGATCTTAAGATGGGGACTAGGGCTCAGGCTGGTACACAACAAGCTGTTACGACTACTGCGGAGGTGCCTAGTCAAGGATCTACACGTAATATATGTGTTCGACCAAAGGCTTCCCTGAACACAGATGAGATGGTTGTCGCGATGAGGATTCCTTCAGCTTAGCAGGAGTTACGACTGCCATACTTGCATACTGCACAACATTGATGGTATTGACCAACAACTGCAGCTGTATGGTGATCTGATCCAACTTATCTGGGTGATGGGTTCTTTGTTTGATCATGCACAATTTGTCTTGGTCTTGTGACTATTTCTCAATAATATCTACATTGGACAAGTGGCTCCCGATGATGCTGAGGTTGTATCTCTTGTCCCTATCTGCTTCAAAGGATGCTGCCATGTTTATTAACTTGCGAGGGATCTGCGGTTGTCGCTGGCATGCAAGGGATGATGATAATGCAACCTCTTTTTTGGACATTTCTTTGAATATATACCAAAAAACATCCTCGTTCTTTTTTAAGTGGGATCTGCCACACATGACATCAACAAACCTCTGGCATTCTTATGTGAGGCCCCCAAAGAAATGTTGTACCAAGATGGTCTTAGGAATGTCATGGTGAGGGCATTTCTCTTGTATATCTTTGAACCTCTCCCAGGATTCATGAATGGACTTGTGTGCTCCCTGGGAGAAATTGGATATCATGGCATTTAGCTGATTGAGATGACCAAGAGGGTAGAATATGTGGAGGAAGTCAGACTTTAGTTATTCCTAGGTCATCACTGCCTTCCACAAATGATTTATCTAGTAGAGAGCCTTGTCCTGAAGGTCGAATGGGAAGGTAGTGATTTTGACTACATCTAATGGGATGTTAGGTAGTGAGTAGTGCAGTAGATGCATGAAAATTGTTGTAAATGGATATACAACTCTTCAGTGGTGTTCCCATGGAAAGAAGGGAGAAGAGACAAGAATTGTCTTTAGCTCAAAGTGTACATGCACTACAGGAATCTATATCCACTTGGTCATCTAGACATAGTTAGGATTGTACGTCGCCTTGAGCATGGGTGTTTGATGCTCTCATCTTGGCTTGTCTGCTGGTACTCCACAGGGTCCGTCTCCTTTTTCATCAACATTCTCTCTCTCTCTCCTCCTCCTATGTTCTCTCTCTCCTATGATAATTCAACATATTTGTGAAGGAGACCTAGGCGAGAGCCTGATTTATCAGCTGATGTTGGATGGACTGTATTGATGCGAGCTACTATGCATTCACAGCGTTCTGATTTGGATGCAGATCCTGATTTGGTTGTTGTGATTCCTTACTTTTTCCCAGTTTATTGAAGAAGAATATGAGTCTAAAGATTAGTTTGTAAAGTCTGTATCGGATTCTCAGAAATTGTCTCAAATTATTGAAGATGTTGAGTTCATGGAATCGATGTAGGTATCGCAAGGTCAAGAGTAAGCCATCCATGAGTTAACATATCGAGATAAACAGAGTAGGTGAAGAATGAAATACGGTGACAAACAATAGATGAAATGATGACAAAAAATAGAAGTCTCAAAATGAGCAAAGAAAAAAGAAATGAAAATATATAAAATGAAAAAAAGTCACAAGTGTGCGAGATTGGATCTTTGACCTAAAATATAATTCAAACAAAACCAAAGCAAATAGATTCAGCAACTCACACCAAGTGAAGCTATAAGAGTTCTGCTACTTTTATCTTTTCGATTTTATTTTGTTTTCAAGCAATCTTATTGAAAGTCCTTAGAGGATAACCCTATAGGAGAGTGAGTACAACCAGAATATTATCTCGTACTTCCCACTTCCTTTATAACCCGTAGCTTGTACTTTATAAGAGAATCCTTTTTATAGGTTATGGATCCACTACACATCCAAAAAATTGAAGAGGAAGCCAATAAGCAAAAGCAATACTTCCCCCAAGAGGGATACTGATAATCTCAAAAATCGATTGGTCTTGTGTTCCACACAAGGCGGGAACACAGTCGAAGTGTCAACCAATCAAATCCTGAAATTAATCAACAATTAACCCACACTAAAGATCAATAATTAGAAATAAATGTGGAGTTAAAATTTATTTTTAACTCTGCACAAATGGTGTATAGGGACAAAGGGACAAGTATGCAGAGAGTTCGAACACAGGGAGAAAGCAGGGTAATTGAAATAAATGTGCACAAGTGAATGTGAAGTGTCTACACTAAGCAAGCAAAGAAATTTTTGTGGGTTTTTAATTTTTTATTTTAATTTAATTTTTAATTTTGTATTTTGATTTTTAATTTTTCTGATTTTTATAATTTTATATTTTATATATTTTTTTTCCTTTTTTCTTCAATATTGGAAAATAAGGACAATGTAATAAACGACTAGATAAAGTATTTATAAAAATGTGCAAAAATAATCAAAAATTCAGAAATAAAATGTTTTTGATATAAGTTTTTTTACTGTTTTTGTGATTTTTGGGTATTTTTCAAGGTGTTTTTGGTATTTTTAAATACTGAAATAAGGGCAAATAGTGAAATATGTGATGGATGTGAGTAAAATGGGAATTAAAATTAGCAAACAGCAACCAAAAGTTTTCACACTAATTTTCAAATAAAGAGAATGAAATATAGAACAAACAGGAACTGAGTTTGTATTTTTCTGAGTTTTCTTTGATTTTATAGATTTTTTTGAAGTTTTTGAATGTTTTTGAATTTTTAGTGTTTTTCTTTTGATATTTTTAGTGATTTTTGGAATAAGACTAAAATATGGTATAATAGACACTAGGGATTTTTTTGGAATTTTTCGAGGTATTTTAATATTTTTTTGGCATTTTCTAAGCTAGACAGTGAATAAAAAGCATGTTTTTGATTTTTAAGAAATATAGAAAATAAAATAAAATCAAAAACTAAAATGCTGGCGTCAAAGAACAAGCCTACAAGGACTTAACCCTATTTTTGTGGAATTTTTGGAGGCCAAATGATAATTTAAATAATTAAAACAAGCATTCAAACATTAATCAGGCCTGGCAGGGGTATACATGCAATTTCTCAAACATCCAGGGGCAACAAGCAATTTTCCACAAAAGTTTACACTTAATATTCAATTTTCAGGACCAAACATCAATTACAAAACCCGCCTGGGTATCGTAGCAATTTTCCCACCAAGGCGCACGACTTGCACGCGCCTGGCGAGGACCAAAATGTAATATTCCAAAATCCTGGGGGCTAACTTGCAATTTCTCCAAAAATATAACTCTTACCCTAAATGTTTTGGTATTAAAACGAAATACACCAACAACCGAGGGTCCTAGTGCAAAACGCCCGCACCTCACGTGTACAGGTCACGTGAGGTGACGTGGCGGAGGACATGTATGCAAATGTTGAAAGTTTGAGGGCCTTTTTGCAAAAATTACAAAATATTTAACCTACGAAGTAAAGTTTCTGGACCAAATAAAAATTTTAAAACTAGCGGGGGTGTGACTGCAAAATACCCTCGCTGAGGCGATCCGATGGCGGAGCGGGCGCTGATGACACGAGGGGACGATTCAACGGCTGGTGACTACGTGATCCAGCGGCGTGGGACGCGCCACTTATCCACGTGGCAGCTTCTCCGGGCACGATGACGCTTTGCCGATGAGCGGCTTGGATTAGATGGATCTTGGTTGATCTGACGGTTGGTGTACTCGAAGATCCAACGGCTAATGGCAGATCTGGGCTGGGCCGACGATCGGACGGCTGGCGGATGATGACGAAGAATAGGGAAGAACTCGCCGCCTGCGAGCTTCCCGAATCTCCTCCTTCCTCCTCCGGTGCTGTGTCGAGCTACAAAATGGCCCAGCTGGGTCCGCTGGTCCTCCTCTAGAGGCTGGTGGCGGCAAAAAGCTCCGGCGAGGCTCGGAGGGGCGGGGCGAGGTCGGCGGAGCACGGGACTCCAGGGACCTCGACCGGCCGTCAAAACCTGCTCCCAGGTGCTTTAAAACTGCAAGACCTGCACGCACAAATGTTATGGAGGTCGAGGGCAAAATGCCTCGACCTCCAGGCGCTCTCGAGATTGGGGGAATGGCGAGATGGACACTCGCCGGAGTTGCTCTCCGGCGAGGTAGTCAATCGAGTGATTTGATGGATGATTCAACAAGGAATGAAGGGTGAAATGATCCTAAGGCTAACAGGGACGTGATGGGGATAAAAATAAACAAAGAAACGGCCTCGATGGCCTGGGGCCAGAGGGTGGATACCTCGACAGCGGAGCTTCGCCGGAGGTGTGGAACGCGCGTCGATCAGGTGCTATCCCGCCGCCTTGAAGCCCAGAGCTTGGAGCTGTCACCTCCAGGCACCTCGAGCTCGACTAAGGGGGGAAGATCGGTGGAAATTTGCGGTTCAAATTTTCAAAATAGAAGAGGAGTTGGTTTTAAGGGGTTGACGGATAGTGGGGGTAGAACGAGGCCTGGCGGGTGGTGCAGCGATCCGCGGCCCAAGATAATGCTTGGGCGAGAATCCTTGATGTTCGAGCTTCAAAAGTCGTGAAGGGTGGAGCATGTTTAGGTGAAAGGGCTAGACTCGAAAAAAGGTGGAAGAAGGGGGGTCAACATACTCTGACAAAGCCACAGGGATTGGGTCAGAGAGTTGACCGAGGTCAACTCTCAGACCCTCCAGGTTGGTCCACGTGGACCAACCAGGAAAAACCCTGGAAAAACATCTTAATAAATCATTTTAAAATAGTAAATGGTGTTATTTTAATTAGGTGATAAAAAAAAGTGTTTATAATTTTATCTAGTATTTTATGCCGATTTTTAATTATTTTTATGAGTTATATTTTTACAAGTTCACTTTTTAGCCCTGTATAGGTATAATACCTATATATTTTAGTCTTTTATTTTTATTCTGTGTATTTTATTTTTATTATTTTTTTGTTTAGTATTTTCTAAAATAATAAAATACTTTCATACACGCAAATATATTTTTGTTTTATTTTTCTGATGTATTCTGTATATTAGATAAAATATAAAGGTATAATGTATAGGTATACATATAGGTATAATACATGTATACTCTATATATGTTTATTTTTATTTTGAGTTTTCTTTAGGTTTTTATTCCAATTTTAATGTACGTAATTATCATAAGTAATATTTACATAATTATAAAAATATAAAAAATATAGAAATAATGAGTAAATAATAAATTGAATATTTTAATCTGTATAAGTATACAATGAGGGTCCAAAACTCAACTTTCAAACCGTAGCTCCGCCAAATGCGAAACCACCGCCATTAAATATCTTATTTTATTCTATATACAATTAAAGGTGAATATGCTGCATTTGGAGTTGTCAGTTATGAGATACGGGTTTGGGAAGTTGGGATTCTGGGTTCTTATTCAGACTATAACTTTTTATCTGTACATTCTTTTTATGTGAAATCAATTTTGTGTTTTTCCTTGTAATATTATCTACAACTTTCATGTACAAAGTTTCTTTATTTGATGCATAAAAAGTGGAACCAAAAATAGGTCCCAAAATGAATAAAGAATGAATAGAATAATATAGGTATTTGACCCTTATCTCCCCCTACTTTATTCATTGTCGACCTATTCATCAAGATGCCTAGGTCTCGGGGTTTTGGGTCATAAAATATTTACAATATTTTATTCTTTTTCTTTTCTTTTCTTTATTCTATAATTTTGGCTTTAATTACAGTATTTTATACACTAAATAGATGCACGTGCATGAATGCTAAGATGATGATATTAATGACATTTACAGGCATTTGCTAGGGTTTTTGATGCCAAAACCCTATACTTTACCTTTGCTAGTCCCTAGAAAACACTTATGCAATAAGTGCAAAAGAAAAAGAAAGAAAAGAAAAAAGAAGAACTTGGATTTTATTTGATTATCAAACTTGTCTTCACAAAATAAAAGTTTGGAGCTTAAGTCAGACCTTTGGAGTTTTAGTGCGGGCGGAACCTTAGTGAGAACCGTGTTTGAAATTCAACAGTCCTTGAGAATCCCAAAACTCCGTCCAAGTCTCCTCAATAGCCAGGTCAGAAATACTTCAACTCATACGCAAACTCTTACGACTATGAGTCTGACTCGTACAGTGTAAGTGATATGTAGCTCCCCACCTCAGAAGTAACAAAGAAACAACCTCCCCCACCCTGGTAACTCTAATGCCTCGGTCTAGCAACTCTTTCCTCGAGAAGCGGGGTATTCCCTTCTAAGTTCAAGTACAACTAGACCAAGTTGAGGCGCACTGCCTTCACTAGAAGAAGAAGAGAGGTTCCGCCTAGAAGTACTACCCTCATATGCTACCCCAAGCCAAAGGAAACTGCCTCCTCACCACCTCATCCGTGGAGAGCTATGTGAAAGGTGCAGGTGTCCAAGTTAGGTCATTATCAACAAGAGTCGTGTGTGTGCTCCGAAATACTCTACTTACGCAGTCAAGAATCCATTGAACCAAGTCCCGTGATCCTCAAAGAATTAAGTCAACTAGACCTGAAGTACCTCAAACCCAATTCCTATAAGGTTCCTGTTATTAGGTAGATTTTAAGGTCCAATCAAGCTGCAATCTCCGGATTTTACTTAGACTTGTTCAACTATCAAATTCAATCCGAAAAATGCGAATGCTATGCAATGTCGTGCAGAAATTATTTTTGTGATGCAACTTTCAAAGATTTTGAATTTTTTATGGATTTTTGAAAAGATGATGATGATGCGAATGCAATTTTTTTGTATTTTTCAAAAAGATTTTTCAAATGTTTTTGGATTTTAATTTTGCAAATGTTTTTGGCATTTTTTGAAAACAAAAAGTTTTGGCTGAAAGCTAGGTTAAAAATATGTACATGGGAGTGCTTCTTATATATACAAGAGGTGGATTTTAAGAATTTACAAGGGTAAGTGGTCAGTTTTATACATAAATATATATAGTGAATTTTGGTGAGATGTAAGTATTCCTCAAACTTATTTGACACAAACTTTTCACATAATTTTTGAAAACTATAGTCCAAAATAATTTTTACAAACATTTTACAAACATGTACACACATTTGAAAATCATTTTGC
This sequence comes from Ottelia alismoides, assembly GCA_037367405.1. Taxonomy (NCBI): domain Eukaryota; kingdom Viridiplantae; phylum Streptophyta; class Magnoliopsida; order Alismatales; family Hydrocharitaceae; genus Ottelia; species Ottelia alismoides. The sequence continues at coordinate 1,228,635 of JAZKJV010008677.1, forward strand.
AATCGGTTTTCCAAACAGTATATATAGATTTTTCACATATTTTTGCAACCATTTTTCAAACCATTTGCAAATCATTTTTCAAACATTTTATTTCACACAAAGAAAAGAAGTTTTACAAACCACACATTTTTATAAAGGTTGAAAACATGTAACAAAATGTTTTGCAAATAGTTTTCGATAAATGTTCACAAAGATTTTCAAACTATTTTTCAAACATTTTGCAAAAAAACATTTTCACCTGATTTATTAGTCAGTAATTACAAAAAGAATTTGAGGAACAGAACACCTTTTTATTAAAGATTTTTTAATGAATTATTAGCCATATTATTAAGAAAATACGAAAGTACGAGTTATGGCTAAAGTATATACGTAGTATATACGACCCCCATATACTTATCTTGAGCTATGTCCTCGTAGATCGGAGAGAAAAGAGAAGACATAACTCGTACTAAGTATTGGCAAGTCTAAAGAATACATAACTAATGAATGAACCAATGAGAAGTTGACCGTCCCCCCATACTTAGGATCAAATAATCCTAAGTATAGCAGACTGTACACAACGCAGGGAGGGTCAAGGGTGGGAATGAACAGATCGTACTCAGATTGTCTCCCCCTATACTTAGGGTAAGATATCCCTAAGTATAGACAAGAAGAGGAGACAATGGAGAGGATTGAAAAGAATAGAAGCAACTCGGGGTGCACACCCCCCTATACTTAGGACAAAGTACGTCATAAGTATGGAAATCTGTCTACAAGGGCGGCACCTTTTTGATAGATAAAGACAATAGAAAAGGAAAAGAAGAAAAGAAGAAAAGAAGAAAATAAATCAACAGATGAAAGTGTGATATGGACATATGATCTGTACCGCGGAAGATAGAAGTGATCACCATGTATGAGATGCAGATGATATGAGTGAAAGAACATATCTCATACCAGAAGAATGGGGGCAACGTCAATGGTCAGCGGATCATGATCTAGATATAGTTTCAGGCGTTGACCATTGACGCGGAAAGTAGAGGAAGATGACGGTTCAGATATGTCGATGCTGCCATTGTCATGTACCTTCCTGACCACATACGGACCTTTCCACTTGTTCTACAATTTTCCTGGGAATAATTTCAGCCTGGAATCAAACAACCATACTCTCTGATCCGGCTCAAACTGCTTATGGCTGATATGAGAATCATGCCATGTCTTCACTTTCTCTTTGTACTTTAGGCTGTTGGAGAAGGCTGTGTCTCTCAATTCTTCCGGGGCTGCCAATTCTACTCTTCTCTGATCTCCTATACTCTCGGGATCTAACAGCAACTCGGTGACTGCCCAAAAAGATTTGTGCTTGATTTCCACTAGCAGATGGCATGGCTTGCCATAGACGAGTCGAAAGGGAGATGTCCCCAATGGATTCTTGAAAGAAGTCCGATAAGCCCACAAGACCGAGTCCAACAGCTGTGACCAATCCTTTCGGTCTGGGCGGACGACTTTCTAAAAGATAGTCTTTATCTCACGGTTCGAGACTTCGGCAAGACCATTAGTCTGAGGATGATACGGTGTAGCAACTCGATGGTCAATGTCGAACTCGTCTGCAAGGGCCCTAACCTTGTCATTGATGAAATGAGACCCCCCGTCTGAAATCAAGACTCTAGGTACCCCGAACCGTGAAATGATATTTTTCCTCAAGAATTTGCACACGGTTTTAGCATCAACGGCTCGGGCGGGGATGGCCTCAACCCATCGACTGACATAATCCACAGCGAGCAAAATATGCTCGAATCCCTGACTCTTAGGAAATGAGCCCATGAAATCAATCCCCCATGCATAAAAAACCTCACAGAAGTGAATGGGTTGCACGGGCATCATGTCTCTCTGTCCACAGGTTCCATCTTCTGATAGTCAGTACATCTCTTCCCAAACTCATCAGAATCCTTGAAGAGAGTAGGCCACCATAGGCCGGATTGAAGCACCTTCTGTGCTGTCCTTTTTCCAGAATGATGTCCTCCTGCCTCGAGCTTGTGGAAATATGTGAGGACGCTCTGCTACTCTTCTTGAGGAATGCACCTCCTCCAGATACTATCCCCTCCTTCATGATAAAGGATGGGATCCTCCCAATGGTAAAACTTGGCCTTAGCTAGGAAGGTCTCAAGTTTCTGCCTGGGCCAACCCTGAGGGACTGTCTTGGCAACAAGATAGTTTACAAAGTCAGCATACCATGGGAGTGAGGTGACCGCCAAGATCGCCTCGTCTGGAAATGTTTCTGTAATAGGTGCACTGGGCTCAGATTCCTCAAGATTCTCCAATCTGGAGAGATGATCCGCCACCACATTCTTGACTCCAGGTTTATCCTTAATCTTAATATCAAACTCCTGGAGCACAAGGATCCATCTGGTTAGACGTGCTTTGGCATCCTTCTTAGCCATTAAGTACCGGATGGCGGTGTGATCAGTGTAGATTGTTACTCTAGATCCGAGAATATACGATCGATACTTATCAAGAGCAAAGACTACGACCAGCATCTCTTTCTCAGTCACAGTGTAATTCCGCTGAGCGGCATCCAAAGTCCGGCTGGCGTAGTGAATGGCAAAAGGTAATCCATCCCTCCTCTGTCCAAGCACAGCCCCAACGGCAAAATCTGAAGCGTCCGTCATGATCTCCAATGGGAGAGACCAATCGGGTGGCTGAAGGACAAGAGCTGAAACAACCATATTCTTGAGAGTCTCAAAAGACGCAAGACACTTATCATTAACAATAAACTCGGTGTCTTTTGTCAGCAAGTCAGTGAGCGGTCGGGCAATACGATTGAAGTCCTGAATGAACCGTCGGTAGAAACCGACATGCCCCAGAAAAGACCGCAATTGACGCAGGTTGGACGGCGGATTGAGTTTTCTGATGATATCCACCTTGGCCGGATCGACCTCCATGCCCCTGTTGGAGACGATATGACCAAGGACCGTCCCTTGAGTCATCATAAAGTGACTCTTCTCCCAAGATGACACAAGATTGACCTCTATGCAGCGCTAAAGCACACGGTCTACGTAGTCAAGACAAGAATCGAACCCGTCGCCATAGACCGAGAAGTCATCCATGAAGACCTCTAAACAGTCACCCACCATGTCCGAGAATATGGACAACATGCACCTTTGGAATGTCGCCGGAGCGTTACATAGACCAAAGGGCATCCGTTTGAAAGCATATGTCCCAAACGGACAGGTAAATGTCGTTTTCTCCTGGTCTTCGGGCGCAATGGCCACTTGATTATATCCAGAGTACCCGTCAAGAAAGCAGTAATGACTCTTCCCAGCTAGCCGCTCGATAATCTGATCAATGAAGGGAAGCGAGAAGTGATCCTTCTTGGTGGCCTCATTCAATCGTCTGTAGTCCACACAGACCCTCCAAGAAGTGGGCACTCTGGTAGCGATCTCCTCTCCAGACTCGTTCACCACTGTGGTGATGCCCGTCTTCTTGGGCACCACATGTAACGGACTAACCCATTTAGAGTCGGAGATGGGGTAGATAAAATCGGCGCTCCACCACCTCGATATTTCCTTCATGACCACATCACGAAGATTCGGGTTCAGCCGTTGTTGGAACTCACGCGACGGCCTAGCACCCTCCTCAAGATAAATATGGTGGGAGCACAGAGCTGGACTAATCCCCTGGAGATCAGCTGTACTCCATCCTATTGCCTTGCGGTTTCTTTCAAGAACCTCCATCAGACGAGATTCTTGTTCTCCAGTCAAATCTGTTGAGATAATAACTGGGTACATGTCTGGCTCACCTGCAAGGAATCTATACTTCATCGACTGCGGCAGAGGTTTCCGTTCTGGACAACTGGGAGGTGGCAGATCTGGCTTCTGATATGTCTGTGTAAATGCTACCAGGTCTGCATGGGAGAACTCTCGCTCTTCATGAATTTCTGACGAAGGGCGGCCTGCTGAATCATCGATAAACTGCACTGGCTCGCACTCTGTCATGGTTGTCGGCTCAGAAGGAATCAGACAAGGCAAATAATCATCAAACGCATCCCAATCAATGTCTGAATTCGAGGGATCAGAAGAAGATGAGCAATAATGAAAATCATCGGCACCACTCGTCCCGATACTGTCAGCCTCAGGTGTATCCTCATCCAGGGTTGTGCTCTCCTGGCTCTCGACTGCCATGAGCTTGAGATATAGTGAATCTGTAGGCAAGGCGAGGGTCGGTGCTACAGGATCTGTCCAGTTGGATTCATCATCAGTCATCACGAAATCACACACCTGGTGGATGTCTAGCTCGTCCTCTGTCATCTGCTCGGCTTCACTGGATTGCTCTGAGCACGCCAACTCTCTGGCTCTGATCTGGTCGATCGTATCTATTTGTACGCTTTCACCCTCTACGCGAAAACATACCGTCCCACTATCATGGTCGGATACCGCCTTGGCAGTGGCCAAGAATGGGCGTCCAAGTATGATGGGGGCATCGGTTACCGATTCAGGGATCTCCATGTCCAATACAACAAAGTCCACGGGGAATTTCAGGCCCTGAATGGTAATGACCACATCCTTCAACAACCCCTTCGGCCTCTTGATCGGCCTATTAGCAAACTGAAGGACTGTCCTGCTACGAAGAAGAGGGCCAAACTCGAATCGTTTGAGTAAGGCTGCCGAAAGGAGGTTGATCGAAGACCCGCTGTCTAATAGCGTACGATCGAACCACTGCTCCTGGATCTCGCATCTGACATAGGAGGCTCCTGTATCAGGTCTCTTGTCTAGCAATGTGTTGTGGATGGCACAGCAAGTGTGATGGGTGAGCACATGGATCTGATCTCTGTACCTCCTCTTCCTGCGGACTGTAGTTTCCTCTTTCAAGTTCTTTTTGAGGAAGGGGATGTGCTCAAGTGCTTCTCGTAGAGTCAGCTGAATGTGGAATCTATCAATCATCTGGTTGCTGATCTCTACCTGCTGGTTCTTTTTTGGGTTTTCTTTTTTGTTCCCCTTCGCCTGGCGGAGTGCCTCATGGAAGGGGATGGTCGGGCCCTCCTCAGATGGAGGACTAGGAATAGGTCCCTGAGCTTGTGAAGGAGGAGAATCCACACAGTCATCATCATGCAACACATATGGATCTGCAATGTCAACAGAAACCTTTCCTTTATTCATAATTTTGTTTTTCTTTTTGTTTCCACAGTCCATAGGTACAAAATGTGGGAACATCACAGAGGGCGGCTCATCAAAAGTAGAGGTAGTGGCCTCAGTACCACCACCATCACCTGTCTCTGCGGCGTCAGCACTGCGCTCCAGTTCAGCATCCAAAATGGTGGCATCAGCACCACCGTCTGTATCTGGTCTCACGACGGCCTCGGTACCGTCGTCTGGATCTCTATCATTGGTGGCCTCATCACCATCGTCTTCAACCTCATCATTAGCGGCATCAGCACCGCTACTCTACTCCTCTGGCGCTCCTGGTGCTGCATCTGGTTGTCGCTCAGAAGAGGTGCCGCCGGCGGGCATCCTACCGCTCCTAGTAGTCACAAAATCAGCATCATAGAAATAATAAGACATATCGCTCAAATAGTCACTAGGAGAGGTATCCTCTGTAAACTCTACCTGCTCAGACTTCCTTTTCAGATTGTTCAGGTTAGGTTCAATCTGAGTGGGTATGGCGGCCTTCCCTTTGATAATCTCTCTCATCTCCTACCGGAATTCATCCAATTCTTGCCTGAAGGATGCTCGCTGTTCGGAGAGCAAGCGGGCAAGATCATCGAGAGCTGGGTTCTCAAAAGCGGGACCCTGAGAACCGGATGGTTGTCCCGGCTGGAAATGGGGTTGCTGCTGCTGCTGTGGTTGATACAGGGTCTGATGGGGATAAGATTGCTGAGGCTGCTGTTGCTGCCTCCACTGTTGTCCCTGATAGGCGGGACGAGGACCACTTTGATATTGTTGTGGCTGGGCATATTGGGGCTGCTAGTGTTGTGGTTGCTGGCTGTTCTGTTGTCCTTGGGTAGGATTCTGCTGTTGGGAGGAGGAGCCACCGTTGCCCCAACGGAACCCGGGATGATCACGACGAATCCTGGGTTGAGGGTACCGATCGTACCATATCCCATTGACTTCCATCAATGGGTCCTGCTCAAAGGAGGGTGGAGGAAGAACTGCCAGTGGCTGCGTGTCCGAAGATGGCGGCTGCGCTGGGTAGTACTGTAGCAGTGGAACCGGCTCTGCCTGGATATGATTCACCTGGCGGTATGAGGTTGAGGGTTGGTTGGAACTACTACTGCTGGAGTCAGCCCGTGACCTGGGAGGCTGATGGGAATGAGCTTGTGCCTCCTGAATGCATAGGATTTGAGTTTTTAGGTCACTCATGGTTTTGGTGAGAAGGTCCATCTGGGCAAGACCTTGGTTCTGCTTTTTCTCGAGGATCTCCATGCGGTCCAACTTTTCACTGATTATGCCCATGTCGGCTGCGGTTGATTCAGCTTGGGCTGCGGCAGCTGACACTGTGTTGGGACCGGCATCGATGGGGCGATCCTCTGGAATGATCCTCCTCCCTGAGGTGGTTTTTGTTGTGTGTAGACTCTGGCTTGGGTCATCATAGTTGAATTTTCTGCCATGCCTTCATAGATGGCCCAGACGTCGTCTTCACCCTTGGAGAAATATGATCCACCGCAGGAGGCGTTGACAAGCCCCTGCAGCTCCGGTGTCAGCCCACAGAAGAAACTTTGAACCAGATTGGACTTGGATATATCATGATGTGGACACTTGTCGATGAGCTCTCTGAATAGATCCCATGCTTCATGGAATTGTTCATTTGGGATCATGACAAAATTGCTAATCATGGCTCTAGCTGCATTGGTCCGGCCGAGAGGATAGTACTTCTTCAAATATACGGTCCAGAGATCTGCCCAAGTGTCGATGAATCGCCCGAGGTGTTTGAGCCTATATGCGGCTCTGTCAACCAATGAGAACGGGAAAGTGATCATCTTGATCGTGTCCTCAGTTAGCAGCCTGTCATGGATGGTGCTGCATATCATCTCGAATTCTTGGAGGTGGAGGTGTGGCTCTTTGATCGGCAACCCATGAAATTTGGGTAGAAGCTGAATTGTGTGGGGCCGAAGCTCGAAATCTCCATGGATCGGTGGGAGTCTGATCCAACGATGAGTGAGGGACGCAGCTGGGTTGTGCAATTCCCTCATGATGGTCTGTGGTGGTCTCTCAGCGTCTGGGTCACCTCCTCCTGCATCAGGTCCTCCTCCTCCTCCACCGCCACCGCCCCCAGGTCGGTTTTCTCTCATCTGAGCTATCTCTCTCATTAGATCACCCATGAAGGTACCCTGGTCACGGATCTATCTCTGCATGGTCTCCAGGGATGCTAACAGGGAATTGTTGATGGCCACCTGATCAATTATGAACGGAGGGTGATCATGGTCATCTAGGTGCTCGCCTCTATCTGCCATCACTAGATTTTCTGAAAAAGCAAAAGAGGCCATCTCAGGTGCTGTCGAATGATCTGAACTCTGTGATGCACTGGATTCTGAAACTATTGGACTGAGAGAAGGAGAATGGGAAAGGTGGTCGAGGGGGAACAGGGTGGATGTAAACTCAGGCTCGGAGAGCGGACTCTCCGAGGTAGTCCTAGATGAATAAGGGGGAGTGCTGGATAGCGGTGCCGACAGAGTCGGCCTAAGAGATCTCCGTCCCATCATCTTGATTATTGGCAAGAGCAGAGGGAATGCAGAAGAAGAAGGAATGAAGTGAGAAACAAAATTGCACACAATTGTGCTGTGTTTTTGATCTTGACCTAAATAAATTTAGCAATCAAACACAAAGCAGGGGTGAGTTCACCAACTCAACACGTGAAGCCGTGAAGGTTCGGCTTTTATCTTGTCAATTTTATCTTGATTCAGGAATTAGTCTTTTCACGAGTCCTTAGAGCGCTATGCCTAAAGGAGAGAGTACTGCCGGAAGAGTATCCCGTACTTGTCCTCCTCCTGTATAACCTATAGCTTGCGCTTTTTGAGGTCCTTGTAACCCTTCCTAGATCCCTACTCAGCCAAAGAATAAGAGAGGAAGCCAATAGGTGAAACCGATACTTCGGAACTCGCTCGCAACGGAATCACCCGTGAGCGTGCAAGAACCTACTCGGACGCGAGACGATGAGACAGACACCCCCGTGAAGGTGTGGCCTAGGCTCGATACTTCGGACAAGGTCAATGCTCTACACAATAGAGAGTCACCAATGTTGACCAAGCCCTACTCGTCCACATACGATAGAAGCACCAATACTTCGGAAATCCAGGCGATACACAAGGCAGCCACAAGCTGGGATTTTGGCTCTAATCCTTACGAAGCGCTCACCTCACTTGGAAGGAGACCTTCCCATGCAACCTGAAAACAAGTGAGGGTGTTACTCTCCCCAGTCAATGAATCCAATTACCAATTTTATTTTTGGTCAAGGTTTTCTTAGCAGTCCCTTTTTTAAATTTTTTGGTGTTATCGCTTCTTTTGAGTAGATTCAAACAAGCGCCTAACGATTTTTTTGTATTTTCTAGATCCTACTTTGTCCAAAAACAGAGGGAGAATAGAGTCGGAAAAGCCGTGCAAGTCGACACAAAGATGGAAATCTCACCTTTGTGCCTAAATGATGGATGCAAAGTAAGAAGACTTACAGCGAATCCCAGCTCTCTCCATGCGGGATGCAAAGCAGAAATTTATAAACCTAATCTATATGCTGATATGCAATGCGGAAATCGTCCTAAGATAGGCAACTGCTAGCGTGAAGAACCACAAGTCAACCACCGATCGTCGATCCTAAGAGTCCGGTCTAGACCCTCCCCTCCTCTTCTCAACACATCGAGTTCAGGAGTAGCGCTTGATGGGGAGGGCTTGCGGCGCGACGGATCTAAGAAAGGGAGCTAACTGTTTAATTAAACTAAGTCCAAGTACGAACTATAGGTACATGCAAAGGTTATTAGTGTGTTTGGACCTAATTTAATCGATCAAGCAGGCCTAAAACTAAGGGCTCAATCCACAAAAGAAATGAAAAATGAAAACAAAACCAGAAAATGACAGCGGTGAAAAACACGTCAAAATCCGCGGTGAGGCCCCGGGTGAACAAACACCCGGAAATTAGGCCCGGAGTGTCCAAGAGTCCAAGTACCTGTATTATTACAAATTATCAAATCACTCTCTCACAAAAATAAATTGCAACTAATCTACCACTCTCTCTCACTCCTCCTGCTCTCTCCTGTCGGCTTGGCTAAAGAATAGCCGGCTCCGCGTCCCAAGGTTTCTTCGGGTCACCTAGGCAATCCGCCTTGCTCCGTGGTCCCTCGAAAGAAGACAAAAGAAGAATGGTCAGACAGCTCAATCAATGTATATCAGAAATGCAAGAGATATAAACTAGAGCTATGGTAGACAACAAACACAAACACCCGGAAATTCCCCGGCAATGGCGCCATTTGATATAGCCAAAATTCACGGAGTCTAAAATGGTACCCCACACAAGGCGGAGACAACCGTCGCTGTGACGACTCACGATAAATTCTGGACTAAAATCAACAATTAACCCACACTAAAGATCAATAATTAGAAATAAATGTGGAGTTAAAATTTATTTTTAACTTTGCACAAATGGTGTATAGGGACAAGTATGCAGAGAGTTCGAACACAGGGAGCAAGCAGGGTAATTCAAATAAATGTGCACAAGTGAATGTGAAGTGTCTACACTAAGCAAGCAAAGAAATTTTAATTTTTTTTAATTTTTTTTAATTTTTTTTAATTTTTTTATTTTAATTTAATTTTTAGTTTTGTATTTTGATTTTAATTTTTCTGATTTTTATAATTTTATATTTTATATTTTTTTCTTTTTTTTCAATATTGGAAAATAAGGACAATGTAATAAACGACTAGATAAAGTATTTATAAAAATGTGCAAAAATAACCAAAAATTCTGAAATAAAATTTTTTTGATATTTTTAAGATTTTTTACTGTTTTTTTTATTTTTGGTATTTTTCAAGGTGTTTTTGGTATTTTTAAATACTGAAATAAGGGCAAATAGTGAAATATGTGTTGGCTGTGAGTAAAATGGGAATTAAAATTAGCAAACAGCAACCAAAGGTTTTCACACTAATTTTCAAATAAAGAGAATGAAATATAGAACAAACAGGAACTGAGTTTGTATTTTCTGAGTTTTCTTTGATTTTATAGATTTTTTTGAAGTTTTTGAGTGTTTTTGAATTTTTAGTGTTTTTCTTTTGAGATTTTTAGTGATTTTTGGATGGACACTAAAATATGGTAAAATAGACACTAGGGAATTTTTTTGGAATTTTTCGAGGTATTTTAATATTTTTTGGCATTTTCTAAGCTAGACAGTGAATAAAAAGCATGTTTTTGATTTTTAATAAATATAGAAAATAAAATAAAATCAAAAACTAAAATGTTGGCGTCAAAGAACAAGCCTACAGGGATGTAACACTATTTTTATGGAATTTTTGGAGGCCAAATGATAATTTAAATAATTAAAACAAGCATCCAAACATTAATTAGGCATGGCAGGGGTATACATGCAATTTCTCAAACATCCAGGGGAAAACAAGCAATTTTCCACAAAAGTTTACACTTAATATTCAATTTTCAGGACCAAACATCAATTACAAAACCCGCCTGGGTATCGTAGCAATTTTCCCACCAAGGCGCGAGACTTGCACGCGCCAGGCGAGGACCAAAATGTAATATTCCAAAATCCTAGGGCCTACCTTGCAATTTCTCCAAAATTATAACTCTTACCCTAAATGTTTTGGTATTAAAATGAAATACACCAACAACCGAGGGTCCTAGTGCAAAAAGCCCGCACCTCATGTGTAGAGGTCACGTGAGGTGACGTGGTGGAGGACCTGTATGCAAATGTTGAAAGTTCGAGGGCCTTTTTGCAAAAATTACAAAATATTAAACCTACGAAGTAAAGTTTCTGAACCAAATAAAAATTTTAAAACTAGCGGAGGTGTGACTGCAAAATACCCTCGCTGAGGCGATCCGATGGCGGGGCGGGCGCTGATGACACGTGGGGACGATCCAACGGCTGGTGACTAGGCGCGATCCAGCGGCATGGGACGCGCCACTTATCCACGTGGCAGCTTCTTTGGGCACGATGACGCTTCGCCGATGAGTGGCTTGGATTAGATGGATCTTGGTTGATCTGACGGTTGGTGTACTCGAAGATCCAACGGCTAATGGCGGATCTGGGCTGGGCCGACGATCGGACGGCTGGCGGCTGATGACGAAGAACAGGGAAGAACTCGCCGCCTGCGAGCTTCCCCGATCTCCTCCTTCCTCCTCCGGCGCTGTGTCGAGCTACAAAATGGCCCAGCTGGGTCCGTTGGTCCTCCTCTAGAGGCTGGTGGCGGCAAAAAGCTCCGGCGAGGCTCGGAGGGGCGGGGCGAGGTCGGCGGAGCACGGGACTCCAGGGACCTCGACCGGCCGTCAAAACCCGCTCCCAGGTGCTTTAGAACTGCAAGACCTGCACGCACAAATGTTACGGAGGTCGAGGGAAAATGCCTCGACCTCCAGGCGCTCTCGAGATTGGGGGAACGGCGAGATGGACACTCGCCGGAGTTGCGCTCCGGCGAGGTAGTCGATCGAGTGATTTGATGGATGATTCAATGAGGAATGAAGGGAGAAATGATCCTAATGCTAATAGGGACGTGATGGGGATAAAAATAAACAAAGAAATGGCCTCGATGGCCTGGGGCCAGAGGGTGGATACCTCGACAGTGGAGCTTCGCCGGAGGTGTGGAACGCGCGTCGATCAGGTGTTATCCCGCCGCCTTGAAGCCCAGAGCTTGGAGATGTCACCTCCAGGCACCTCGAGCTCGACTAAGGGGGGAATATCGGTGGAAATTTGCGGTTCAAATTTTCAAAATAGAAGAGGAGTTGGTTTTAAGGGGTTGACGGACAGTGGGGGGTAGAACGAGGCCTAGCGGGTGGTGCAGCGATCCGCGGCCCAAGATAATGCTTGGGCGAGAATCATTGATGCTCGAGCTTCAAAAGTCGTGAAGGGTGGAGCATGTTTAGGTGAAAGGGCTAACCTTGAAAAAAGGTGGAAGAAGGGGGGTCAACACACTCTGACAAAGCCACAGGGATTGGGTCAGAGAGTTGACCGAGGTCAAGTCTCAGACCCTCCTGGTTGGTCCACGTGGACCAACCAGGAAAAACCCTGGAAAAACATCTTAATAAATCATTTTAAAATAGTAAATGGTGTTATTTTAATTAGATGATAAAATAAAAAGTGTTTATAATTTTATCTAGTATTTTATGCCGATTTTTAATTATTTTATGAGTTATATTTTTACAAGTTCACTTTTTAGCCCTATATAGGTATAATACCTATGTATTTTAGTCTTTTATTTTTATTATGTGTATTTTATTTTTATTATTTTTTTGTTTAGTATTTTCAAAAATAATAAATACTTTCATACACACAAATATATTTTTTGTTTTATTTTTCTGATGTATTCTGTATATTAGATAAAATATAAAGGTATAATGTATAGGTATACATATAGGTATAATACCTGTATACTCTATGTATGTTTATTTTTATTTTGAGTTTTCTTTAGGTTTCTATTACAATTTTAATATACGTAATTATCATAAGTAATATTTACATAATTATAAAAATATAAAAATATAGAAATAATGAGTAAATAATAAATTGAATATTTTAATCTGTACAAGTATACAATGATGGTCCAAAACTCAACTTTCAAACCGTAGCTCCGCCAAATGCGAAACCACCACCATTAAATAGCTTATTTTATTCTATATACAATTAAAGTGAGTATGCTGCATTTGGAGTTGTCAGTTGTGAGATACGGGTCTGGGAAGTTGGGATTCTGGGTTCTTATTCAGACTATAACTTTTTATCTGTACATTCTTTTTCTGTGAAATCAATTTTGTGTTTTTCCTTGTAATATTATCTACAACTTTCATGTACAAAGTTTCTTTATTTGATGAATAAAAAGTGGAACCAAAAATAGGTCCCAAAATGAATATAGAATGAATAGAATAATATAGGTATTTGGCCCTTATCTCCCCCTACTTTATTCCTTGTCGACCTATTCATCAAGATGCCTAGGTCTCGAGATTTCGGGTCATAAAATATTTACAATATTTTATTCTTTTTCTTTACTTTTCTTTATTCTATAATTTTGGCTTTAATTACAGTATTTTATACACTAAATAGATGCACATGCATGAATGCTAAGATGATGATATTAATGACATTTACAGGCATTTACTAGGGTTTTTGATGCCAAAATGATATAATATAGATGATGAAATGTGGATTCATCAGGTACTCAAATGTGGAACGATGATACAGACATCCCTGTGAGGGGATGTCCTAAGCTCAATACTTCAAACTATGTTTGAAAGCAAACAAAGCCCTGGCCCATGTGCAACAGAAGTGCCAATACTTTGTGAATCATGTCAATAACGAGGCAGTACCCAGGCTGGGATTTCGGCTCTATTTTCCTATCATCGTGCCTCTCTCAATTTGGATGTTACCTGAAAAATATGTGGGCTTTATGAATCCAAGACAATTAATGTTCATTATGAATTTTATTTTTGGTCAAAGTTTTAGACATTCCCCTTGTTATAATTTTTGTATTTTCATTTTTTGAGTAATTTTCAAAATAATTCGCCTAATTATTTCTTGTATTTTCTTTATAACATAAGTGGATAAAAATAAAGGGAGATAGCGGAAAAGCAATGCAAGGTGACACAAGGATGGAAATCTCACCCTTGTATCAAATGATGCATGTTCAGTTAAAAGACTTACAACGCTTCCCAGCTCTCTCCAACACTTCCCAGCTCTCTTTAAATTACACTATATACAAATGCAAGAGAATGAAATCACCCTAAGAGGGAATTGTTAATATCGTGATGAACATATTAAGTTTGATCTAAGTTCAAACATATAACTATAGGCACATGCAGATATTAGATGCTTGAACTTGGATAACTTGATCAAACAATTCCTAAATCTAAGGACTCATTCACATAAAACAAATAAAAGAAAGATGAAAACACAAATCATAGAAAACAAATAGAAATAAGTGGAAAAACATGGAGGACAAATGGGTAGAAGATGAAGAAAATGCGAGAAAATCGATGCAAGTCCGCCGGTGAACAAACACTTGGTAAAATAGGTTTGTTAAGTATACATATCCAAATATCATTGTAATTGTATTATTACAAAGTAATAATGCAAAAAAAAATCTCTCACTCACAAAAAAATTCTACACTATTGCTAAGCTACTCTGAATGCTCTCCTTGTCTTCTTTTTGCTCTCTCAAATCAATCGTCTCATAGTACTAAAAATGTCAAAAATCGAATCGGACAAACAATCAACCCACAATATAGATAAACAATTAACAAGATGCGATCTGAAATTTATGATACTCTAAAAATGATGTACAATGATAATTAGCAGCGATTGAACCACTAAGAGCAAACTGGATTTGTATAATTATCATCTATTAATAAAAATAAAGAATTATAGTTTTTATATTTTTTAAATTTTTGATTTTTTATGAATTTTAATTAAATGTAATTTTTATGAACTTTAATTATTTTATATTTTTTTATATTTTATATTTTTAATTTTAAAATTTTATTTTCTTTTAATTTTGTATTTTTTGTTTCTTTTTATTTTTAAAGATATAATATGCATATATATATCTATAACAAGGGAAAAGGGAAGCTACAACGTGGGGTGCAACTAACTAGCTAACCTGGATATTTTTCTTATTGATTTTTTTTCAAGGAAACCTTTGGGAATTTATTTAGTTTATTGAGTGGAATATGTGTTTCAAATTTCATGCAAAATAAATGCTAACATGCCAATCTAGATAGGGTCAATTTCAACAATTCTGAGACTGTTAAAATGTGACAATCTTGATGGAGATGATAGAAGTGTCGAATTTAGTTGAATTTGGCATGAGACCATGGTGATATATGGTGATTTCAACCAACCTAGGTTTCATTTCAAAACACAAAAATCAATGTAAAAAATGGTCAGGTGCAACTTCCCCAACCCCTAATAATAATATGGATATTTTAAATATTATATATGATATATAATAAATATATAAAAAATATAGGTAAACATATACATGAAAAGTCCTTTTTATTTTTTAAAGGTTTTAAATATATACATTACATATTTATTATTAATAATATTAATAGTGATTGTATAAGTATTATATAGTATATATAGTCTATATATGTTCTTATAATTTCATTGTATATAAATGTAGTCAAAATTTTAAAAATAAAATGTTTTTGTTTCATTAATATTTTTATCTATTTTGTTGCTTTTATATCTTTTTTGCTAATTTTTATGTATAAATAGGCTAATTGTTTTGAGATTTAAAAATAGATATTACGTCCAAAATTTCTCAAAACTATTTTTACAATATATATTATAATATAAATAAAAATATGAAACATAAAACATTTTTTTCGAATTTTATAGAAATTTTCCTAATTTTTATAGTCTTTTTAGGATTTATGTTTTTTAGTGTTCTCTTTTTATATCTTTTGTGATTGTTGGTATAAGTTATAATAAATAGTAATATATACTATCTATTTTTTTGGAATTATTTAGAGTAGCTTTCTATTTTTTTGTATTTTTATCTAAAAAGGGAATAAATAGCTCCTATTTTATTTTTAATAAATGCAAAAGTGTAATAAATATTTAACCAAAAATATGGGCATCATGAGCATCAGATTAAGCATCTAGCATAAATTCTCCCTTAATTTTGAAGGCATTAGTGAAAACTACTAGGAATAAACAAGTAGGACTTTTTTTATCAAACTAGTTGGGGTATATTTACAATAATAATAAAGTACATGACTTAGCATGCAAATTACCCAAAAGTTATACACTTGTTTTACATATATTAAGACAAAATGGTAACTAACAAAAGACAGAGGGGATTTTGTGCAAATAACACAATGCCTCACGTGGCGCAACGCGTGAGGCAAGAGGACCTAATAGAAATATTAAAGAAGTCCATTGGGTCCTTA
This sequence comes from Ottelia alismoides, assembly GCA_037367405.1. Lineage (NCBI taxonomy): Eukaryota > Viridiplantae > Streptophyta > Magnoliopsida > Alismatales > Hydrocharitaceae > Ottelia > Ottelia alismoides. The sequence goes on from JAZKJV010008677.1 coordinate 1,244,691, forward strand.
GAAATATTTACAATATCACCTTTACTTAATATTTATAGGACTAAAAGGAAAATACAAAAAAATGATGAGTCTATGATGATATTTACCCCTTAAAGGCATGATCTAAATGCTGAGGACATGCCACGTGGTCTTCATTTGCGTGATCTACAATGAAGGAGAGCTTTATTTTGTCAAGTATTAGATGTTTGATGAGAACTCTTCACTTCACATTGGTTTCAATGAAAATTAGGTGTCGGATTGTAGGAATCCACGCAGAGAAGTGTGTCTCATACAAACAAAATTTGTAAAATAGAAGAGAGAGAGAGAGAGAATATAGAAGAATAACGAAATAAAAGGATGCTGCTCTCTCTTTTATTTTTCACTAGAGATTAACCAGGTAAGCGTCCTTGCGTTGAACATAAGGAGGCGAAAGTATACTCGAGATTTTGAGATCAAATATATTTTGATTTATTTTTACTCTTTTTATTGCTTTAAAATTTTTGCATTTTTTATTTTTTATAGTTTTTATTTGATTTTAAAAAATGATTAATTTGGAATAAATAGTGATATTGTATAATATATCGAATATAGGATAGGGTACTAGTCTAATATAGTGGAAATCAAAAGGAAAAGAAAATGATTTTTATTAATTTTCGAAATGAAGAATATATTTTTGCAAAATAATATACTATATAGTAGATATGTGGAATATAATAGATGTGATATGATATAGTAGAATGAAGAAGAAAAGAAAACCAAGCAATGTGCACAAAAACACCAACAAGAACCAAAAATCAAAATGAGTATCTGAAAATAAAATCATATGAACGATGAGACATGAATCCTCAATTTATGCCAGGGTAGTTGGAAGCTACCCTAGCAAATCTTCAAAAAATAATGTCCACAAATAGGGTCCTCAGTACTCGGGTATAATTGCAAAAAAAGGAAGTTAAAGTTTTGCAGAACAGTCCTCGATCAGGGACTCAAAAGTAATAAAAAGAAAGTTTTCTTACAATTAAGTCACACGCAAACCTATTTGCAAATAAAGAAAACTCAAGAGGTGCTTTGAAATTTTCGAAAGTTGTTGGAGTTAAGATGCAATTTCTCCACTAATTATAAATGCATGGTTGAGATTAGAAGGGTGTGAGAGATTTGGAACATCGGTGGTGGACATGTGCCCACCGCTTGTAAGTTTGTATACTTCGATTGTTTTCCCCCCAATCCTAGAGAGGGGTGGCGTCGATCCTTGATTCCAATGGCGATGCGATGATGGCACCGACTACGAGCGATCGGAGAAGTGGGAGGCATGGCCAGAAGGGTGGAGGTCCATTCAGTTAGAACTGTTGTTGGAGGAAGTTATGTTGAAACGATGTAGTTGAGGGAATTAAATAGGGACGACGAAGGGGAGTTAGGATGAGATCGAAGGTTGGCATGTAAAGTTTTTATTAGGAGAAGAGAATGAAGGGTTTAGATTAGAGTTAGATATTGAAATGAGGATGAAATAATTTGGTGAATGTTTGGCACTCAAACAAAAAACAATCCTCTTCTTGAGGTAGAAGAAGCATTGTGGTGCGAACACGTGTCATCACCACAATAATCTAGATTTCTAATTCATTATAAATTAGATATTCAATAATAAATAGCATTAATATAAATAGGTATACAAACGAAAAATGTTATAATTAAATTATCTCAATTATAATCTCTTTTACCTCTATAAATAATATATATTTTATAAATTATAAACAAATAATAATAAATATATAATATACTTGATAAATAGCATGTACATTTTTAATTCAATGTTTTAATAAATATTATATCATTCTATATTTTATCAAATAATATTATAATAAAATATAGTTGTGTGGTTTTTTTCATAAATTTTAATAATTTAGTTTGCATATATTAATAAATACATGTATAAATATTATAGTTTAAATTTACCTATTTTCGGGCTTTTGATTTGCTTAAAATCTTAAATAATGATTTTATTTTTTATTTTTATTCTATAAATATACTAAAAGATCAATAAAATACTAAAAATAAACATCTCTTGTACTATAATTAGTGTACAAAATAATATAAAGTACACAGAAACCTAGTTGTCATTAGGTCCAAAAATCATCTTTTCACAAACAGATTCTGTTTAGATGAAATCACCATTATTAATTAGAGAATTTTATTTTATTAACTTTAAAAGTGATTAGAGACAAATTTCAGTTCGTATGAAGAAGTTATCAGAATTAGAATTTGGGAAATTGATAATTTGTAATCCATATTTCTTAGCATAAATATAGGTTGGATTTTTTATGATTTTTATATACATTTTTATAAACAATGAAAATGCTTAGTGAAAATTACATACATATTAAATAACTAAAAATAATTGAAGATTGCATATATAAAATAAATAAATGTAATTATTGTATAATATACAAAGTTAGTTATTTTTGGAGTTTTCTTCCTTATATTTACCTCCTTTATTATTTATTAACCAATCCATGATAATTTGATCTCGAGAGTTAGGTTATACAAATATATCTTATAGCTATATTTATATATTTTGAGTCATCCAGTACACTATATACAAATTTATAGTCTACCTTTTCTTTCTTTATTTTAATTTTCCTTATTTTTATGTATTTTTAATGCATATAAATGCATTTTTATTTGTGAATGTGATTTTTTGTAAAAGATGGGAATTAATTTATATTTACATGTATTTGTTAAGGGTTTTAGAAAAAAGACGATAGAAATGTTAATGAATCATCGATTCATCAATGAGCTAGATTAGATCTAGGTTGTGTCATCGATCCAACGACTACACGATGATGTGTATTAACACGAAGAATAGGCGAGGATGTTGGCTTCATATGTAATATCCATGTCCCCCAACCTCATCCTTCCTCGCCAATAGGTGCTACGCATCGGCAAGTGGCTTTAAACAAGTCCGGGCCCCATAGGAAGGGGCCTGGAGCGCTCGGGTAGTTGGAGCTCTGATGTAAGCTATGATGTAATGTCATGTGCTACAAGGGATTAGTTTCTACACAAAAACAAAGAGGAAGATGAGAGGGTTGTTCTCGACCCTCTCTTAAAGTTGGGTGTACTCTAGAATGAGGGGGTAGAGATGCTCTCATGGAAGGAAATAAAAGAGAACTCAGGATCTCAAATTCTTATAGAATCCAAGGTGTAAATGTGGGGAAAATGTGAATAAAGTGATGAGAGTTTAAGATCGGGTGAGGATACGTCAAAACATGGCATAAATAACACTGATTTTGATATGGAGCTTAAGGCTCTAGCTTACAAAGATTCTACCAAATTACACTTCTACTGGATTATTGATGAAATTACAACTACATTACACTATGAAATAGAAATGTGAGAAAATAACATAGTGTTAGTAGGTCCTTCCTGACAGAACGCTAAGGAGTAGAGAAGCTCGCTGTAGATACTTGTTGAATCCATGATTCATTAACATTCTATCTGCATTTTATCTTAAATCCATAACAAATACATGTAAATATGCATTAAATACAATCTTTTATAGAAAGCATACTCGTGAATTAAAATTCCGTGTTATGCATTAAAATCATGTAAATAAATAAAAGAATAAATAGAAAGAAAATAAAAAGAAGGCAGATTGTAAATATGTATATATGTACAATATGACTTATAAAATATAAATATAGCTGAAGGATATATTTATATAAACTAACCCAGAGACCAAGTCAGCATGGATTGGTCGATAAATAAATAGGTGGGGGGGATAAGGAAGAAAAACACAAAAAGAATTAATTATTCACTTTACACTTTATTTATTATTTATCCAATAATTATCAAAACTTCAATGATTTTTAAGTATTTCATTTGTTCATATTTTTTCACAAACTCTTCTCATATTTATTTCCAAAAAAGTGTAGAAAATATAAAAATAAGTTAAAAATATTATCATGTATATACGCCAAGAAATCCAACTTTTAAATTTCCTATTTCTCATTATCCAAACATCATAACTTCTTCATACATACTCCAATTTTACTATACTCATATTTAAAGTTCATAAAATAATATTCTCTAACTAATGAAGGAGATTTCACTTAAATCGAAACCCGTATACAAAAATTCAATTTTGGGACGAATTGATAATTTGGTTTCTGGGCTATTTATTTTATTCAGAACATAATGTTTATAGTTTTAATGATTTTATAATTTCTTATTATTATTATTTTGATGCTTTATTTTATCCACAAACTATTTCATAATTTTTAAATACTACTTAATATTTTAAATAAATAAAAACCTTAATTTATAGATGAATTTGAACTATGTAACTTATATCTATATTTATTTATAAATTTAAATTAATATATTAAAATCCATAAAAACTCACACACACTTTATTTTTTATCTAATAATTAATAAAAATATAAAAATGACTTATTATGTATTAAATATTAAATTAAAAATAAATATCCTACTTATCAATTATAATATATAATTATTTATTAATATCTTATTTATGATTCATGAAATGTCTATTATTTATAAATTAAATTATATCATAAACTAATATATTTATTTATTTACATTTTCTATTTTTATACCTGATTTTAAGTAACATAATTTATTATTTAATTTACAAAATAATTATATTCCAACCACCTAGGTGTTGACACGTGTCAACACCTGGTTCTTCTTCCCCTAGAACATGTTTTGCAGTTCGGTTCCACCAGCCCTTCTTCAACTAATTTTACTTGCCAAACCCTTCATATATATCAGCATATCCATCCTTGCTTCCCTACTCCTAAAAATCTAGATACACACTAACCCTCTAATCACCTCTTACATCTTCTCGATTCCCCTATTTATTGATCCTAAGATCAGTCGTTGCAAACTATAAACTTCCATTATCAGAATTAACTGGTTACTGCACTACCTTTCCCTATCGTTCTCTGTCATACACGGTTGTGACAGAGCTCAAGGAGGAGACCACATGGAGGAGGAATGGCAGAAAATTAGTTCGAAGGCCTTCATCCACCTTGTCGCGTTGCCTAGCATGGTGTCCAACTCCGGGAACTTGCCAACCTATAGAAGCTAAGACCTGAAGGGTATTAAATCCTTCTTGCCCATGTGACCTTCAATTCATCCAATCCTCGTTTCGCGTGTCCATTTAGATCGCTTAATCATGTCATTAGTTAGAATAATCATCATTCTTCTAATTAACTTCGAAGACCATTTCCAAATCAACTCAATTTGAATCCAATTTCCTTATGAAACAACTCTTTTTCGGAGCTATTTATAGAACTGCAGTTCCATCTTAATCTTTTAGGTTGATTCCTCTTAGAATTGAGCATTGAATCTTCATTTGCAAGTCTCTTCTTCATATGGAGTAGCATCCTTCATTATTCATCATCTGGAGCTGCGACGATTGCACCAAAGAGGACTCATATTTTCGTTCTATGGTCTCTAACCCTAGACTAATTGCATAACAGTTGCCACCATCCTTCTTGACATCCGCCCACCACATGAGAGCTCGGAGGAGGAAGATGACCTCCTCCTGGCCCTACTAGAGGAGAATCATATCGGTACACCGCCACAGATCATCGAGGAATCAATGAACTCTAGCCGCAACACAAGAAATACGGAAGAACACCCTCTAGAAAAGATGCTGCAGGCGCGCGATGCATGGCGTAAAAAAGCGGTTTAGATCACCCCAACATTTCTAATGTGCACCGTTAAATGCGAAATGGTGTAGAATTTATAAAGTTGCCCTTGCGGATCTCCACTCTTTAAGACCGCCTCCAACATTTTCCAGAATTACATTTAGGTCTCTGCTAGTGACCTAAGTGTAATGATTCCATAGTTTCTCTTGCAATTAGGTCCCTGACTAGGGATCTAACTGAAATAAAGACCATTTTCGTTTGTATCATTTGTAAACATTAAACTTGGAAAATTCCAGACCTTAGACAATTACATCGTAGCATTTTTTACATTTTATTTTGTATCGAATCTCGACGATTTTCATCGCATTTTGTTTTGGTTTTCTTTATCGATATTCAACCAGTATTGATTTAGTTCCGTGTCTTATTTCAAGCTTGTTGCTTGAGTTTTGTCATGTCATCTACTACATAGTACCACCTATGTCTTCTATAATATTTCTATCATATAGTAGACTTCTTTTAATTGAAAAATATTCCCTTTGAAAGTTAAATAAAAATTGGAAAAAAATTAAAAAATAAAAACTGAAAAGTATAAAAGGGGTATTATCACAAAAGAAGAAAAGAAGAGAGAGTTAAAAAATATCAAAAAAATAATATCTCTTCACTCGGAAATCACAAGAGCGATTTTTTGACTCCTTGTGTTTGACCCATGCACACTTACCTGGATAAATAAATAGTGAACAACTCCAATCATTTCAATCGAATTTTGTTTGATCAACATGGATTTTGTTTAGCGGTTTCTGCATAGACCATCATTTACCATAGGCAAAATTCGAGTTATCAAAATGGCATCGTTGCTAGGGAGGCCTATGCGCATGAGATATTTTCGAGTTTATTTTTTATGATATTTTTTCTTTCTTTCTCTATTTTCTTTCACGGAGTTCTTCTCCATGTTTTCTTGATTTTTTTCGATTTATCACGGTTTTCAACTGTTTCATTTTTCTTGTGATTTTTCTTGATTGTTCTCTTATTTTCTTCGTGATTTTGTTGTGATTTTTATTTCTTTGGATTTTTTTATTTTCTTTGTTTTATTTTATCGAATTTCATAGTTTTTCTTGTGTTTTATTTTTTGATTTTTTTAATTTTTTCCCTCTTTGAGTTGTTGTGAGTGTTTGTTTGATTTTTTATCTGTGTGAGATTAACCCATTTTGCAGGGACTACAAGATTAGTTGGCTTCTTAGGAAGCTGACACAACTGTTAGTGTAAAGACTAGATCAATCTTCTATGAGCCAGTTGCAGAGGGCAGAGTAGGTTATATATACATGACTTTTTTTTCTATTTTTTAGGCATTATTTTTTTATTTTCTTCTGAGAGAGGGCACTTGCCCAATTTTTTGTTTTTGTAAGAGAGGAAGGGGAGCTTGCCCATTTTTTATTTTTATAGAAAGGGGTCCACTAAGGGCATCCTGACTGTATACATACTTTTGACCATTTTAGGGGTTTTTTCACCAGGTTCGATGCATTTGGGGGACCTCACTACGGTTTTTGATTTTCTCGATTTTTCTTCTTTTCATGTATTTTCGTGGAGCCTAGGGTTGCATGTTTTTTTGAATAGATGATTAAAAGTAAAACCTAAATCCGTAATCCATACTTAGGCGTAATTTGTAGATTTTTGAAAAATAATCTCTTCTTATGCTCGAACTGCTGATTATGACTTGGTTTTTCTCGACTTTTCATGCATTAGCCAAGGTTTTACATTCCTGTGCGGATCACTTGCATGTAGATGGCTGGCACAAGGTATGATTTCTATATCTGCAAGCATCATCGTTTTCCGATGCATTTCTTGACTCGCCCTCCGCGAGACACAATTTTGAAAATAAAAAAGAACAACATCCCATTAGATATTTTTGAAAATATCAAAAAAGTGAAACAATGAAAAATAAAAAATATTTTTCTTTTAAAAACACGATAAAAAAATACCTGGAATTAATTTGTATTGGGAGAGCAAACCCCTCATTGTATTCATGCACACTCCAAATAGAGTGGATGAGGACACATCCATAAGGATTAGAGCCAAAAATCCCTGGACTTATTCCTTAAGTACATGTGCATCACTTTTAGGTGCATGGTTTCAACTGTAAGCACTTACCTCCGACCATAGAAAGTTTTTTTGGTGTACTCATACCTCACAGTCCCATTGGGCATGATATAACCGGATAGCTCAGGCAAATGGTTCCACTATTTTGGGGATTGTCGGCATGTACTCTAGGAAACACCCTTTGTGAGTTTGCTAATACAACTGATTGATAACTAAAACTAAAATTGAAAAGATAAAAGACTGAAATCTTACGGTCTCCATCATGTGAAGTTGGTGAATCTGGGGGTTGCATTGCATTTGTATGCGAGGTGTGTGTTATTCCACGTCTTATACGCCTTCACATTCATGTTATTGATTTGATCTCGTATTCTAACATGCACTTCTTTTGACATCCAAGATGACGACTAGATGGATTTTGTGCTCAGACTCCATGAGCATTTGACCTTCCATCGTCTATCATATATCTTCACATACTCAGGATGATCCTCTTCCTGAGTTGGTCTTACTTAGTCACAAAGTTAGTCACACCTAGATTCCCTCGCCTCCCAACCTTTCTGTTGAGGTAGACCCAGGCCTCAACTTTTCATCTATTTCTCCTGCATTTTTTTACTGAGTTCTTATGAGATTTTTTTTCCTTCCTAGAGGATTCAACAATCATGGCTAGAGGGAAGGGATCAGTTGAGGATAGAGCTGTTGAGTAGAGACCACATGATGATGAGAGATGTACATATGAGAGAAATGATCCAGCTTCAAATATTACTGATGGGATTCTAGACACACTTTGACAGATGAGCGTACATATCAGAGATCAGTGTAGAGTCTAGGATGAGCTTAGAGTTGAGATCACTACGCTGAGAGTAGGAGCTGAGAACTCACCACCACTTGATATGGTTCCCATGACATTGAGAGATGAGTATGACCCGGGGGCGAGGGCGCTCATTGGATTTGATTATTGATGAATATGCATTTCATCATTTTTATTCATTTATTTTAGCTTAAAATCCCTTATACAACACCTGTAAATATCAATAAATATATTCTTTATTAAACCTCATTCTTCTGTAAATATTGTATATTTATCACTATTTTAACCTACAATAAATAAATAAGGTAAAAATAAAGAAAATAAAAGATTACATATTTGTAATAGATACATGCTGACTCTGACCCCGAGAGAAGGTCAAAGCTTGACCGGATTGAGAAGGAATAAATAGGGGGAGATAAGGCCTAAAAACCAAAAATACAAAAAATCAAGTTCCTTTTATATATTCATCACTTGTATATTATTATATCTTATACACATACCTTTTGAATAATTTATTGATACCAAAATTCAACTCAAACACAATTATTTTCTTCTTGAAAATTGTACATAAAAATCTTTTGTAAATAATAAAAATAATTGCAAGAATAATCTGTGTAAATTGCATAAATAATAACACTCTAAAAAATGTGCAAAACTCACATTCATTGTGATCCAAACTAAATAATTTTTAAATTGAAGATGATTTCAAAAAATAAAGTTAAGACATAAAATATGATTTTTTGGGGTACTAATGTATATCATACATATGTATATTGTATCCATATGATTTGTATATTTATTTTCTTTGTATTTTTTTATATATTGTATTTTTAATATTTCTAAATATCGTATTTGACTTCATAAAAGACAAATAAAAATTACAAAATAAAGAATCAATAGAAATAAAATCTTGCATATATTGCATATGTAGCACTATGTATATACTGTAAATATATATATATATATATTTAATCTAATAAATAACTTCGTAAAATTAAATATAAATATCATTGAACCCCTTCAAAATTATTGTAATTTAATAAATTATTAAATTATGTATATATTTGTGAAAATAATAAATTTAAAATTGAGGTGGTGTAAATATTGGTATATACACTTATAAATAGACTTTTTATATATTTATACCTTTGTATATAACTTATTTAATTAATTTAAAATGATCATAATCAAGATAAAAAATTTACTACCATTTTTATTTTTAATTCATTTCCTATTTTATTTTCGTTTATTTTCCATTTTCTATCCTTTTTTGTCATGTAGTTTGGTTTGTATGATGGGTCAATCTTGGGTACGTTGACCCAGGTCAATTCTCTAGTCTACGCCCAACTCCGAAACATTTGTGTGCATCCCCTTTCTTCGCCGATTTTTCCATTGTCTCTCTCATGAAATCACCCTGATCTCTTCACCGATTCTTTAGCCCTTATAACTGACTTCCTCGTTAGACCATTAATACCTTCACACGCATGGATCTGCTATCATTTGAATTTCAAAATCTTGCTTGATCCCTTTGTCTATTTATATATATATTGATCTTCCTCCATGAAATGCATATGTTTTTCATCAAATTCTTCATCTGAGATCGAATTGTGAGTGAGAGGATGTGACATGGCTTCGTCTATATGTTTAGGAGTGTGAGGAATTGTGTAGGGGATGTGATCCATACTACTGCTGGAGCTCTGCCATACCAGTTGAGCTTCTCAATTCGATGTCGTGGATTGAGGCGACAAACTCCTATCTTCCGCCCGTAGATTACTTTAGGTTATTAGATTTTATTTTTGCATTTGATTTCTATTCTTAGCTTAGATCTGATCCACCTGACCACCCTCTAATCCGACCAATCGAAGGCTTTGTAATTATCCTCATTCGTGTCCAATTGCCCCCACACAATCACAAGCACACTTGCCATCTTTCTTCATATCTGATCCTCCTCAGATCAGACCATATATGAGGACTGACTCCATTTCTGACCACGACCACTAGAGCCCTCACCCACCTTCCATTTCTTTTCATTTTCTTCTAATAAATTTAGTCAGATTCTCCCTCCAAGCATAAGCAATAACCTGCAGGGCTAGGCATACAATATGGAGCTGTGGAGAGAGTTCTGAAGAACATTTGAAGTTGTAGAGCATCCGATGCTTTAGATCTCCATCTAGGAACCTCTTGATCTCAAATGAGAATCGGATAAATAGAGGGAAGCTATAGGAGCGTGCTCAACTATTCTCGAGGTAGATCTAGTGTAGATCGAGTGAGCTGCGATTGATCCAACTTCATTAGAGCCGTCCTTCCATGTTCATCCAACTAGCTTTAGCAACATCTGATCAAGAGTAGAACTACCAGATTTCATCTAGCCTGCATGAAGAGCCTGAAATCTTATGTCAGATCGTGCTTCCAGACCAGATCGAAACCTTCCATGCACACTTTCACATTAGTCGTTTGATCTACATCTAAAGCCATATCCACCGCTTATCCTGCCACGTGAATTAAGGGTACATTTGCACCCTCGACCTTGTTGTTTGTTTATTTGCAAATAAATCCCTCTTGGGACACATGTTTTAATTCTAAGTATTGAACATTTGCATTGTTAAATTTATGATTTAATTTATTGGTATTTTTGTCCTACTTGAATTAAACAACGTGTATAGCCTGTGATTATATGGGAAAATTACAATGAAAAGTTCTTGCTTATTTTTTATTGATTGGCCCATAGAACATAAATATTAACATGTATATCAAATCGAACACACCTCACATGTGTTAGCACACAGATTTGTGGAAACTTTTCGTAAAAGGACCCCACATTTATTTATTGGTTATTCATCTAGTCTTTAAAAATTTTTATTTGCATTTTGGTCTCTAAGCATATACATCTATTTTGCATGTTAAAATGAATTGAAAAAAATAACAAAGCGTCCTTAAAAGTTCCATAAAAATTCTTTTAACTTCCTACTAATCTCATTTAGTTATGCTATTTTTTATATTTTAATAATTCTCACTATTTTTAATAATTCCAAAATTACAAAATATTCCCTTTTTGTTTTTAAAAATCGATAAAAAAATAAATAAAAATTTCCTAAACTAAAAAGTACATTTTTGTTTATTTTGATGTATTTTATTTTCTGACCAAATTGATTCTCTAATTCTATATAAAAACCAAAAAATTATAAATATTGAAACATCAAAAAAAATTTAATTACAAAAAAAAATCAAAAAATGGAAAATCACTTTCTGGAACATTTGAAAAATTATCTCTCTCATTCTACATGTTTCCATAATGTTTGATTTCAGTTTCTATTTTAAAAATCCAAAAACATCCTCATTATTTTCTGTTTGCATTATTTTCTATTTTTCATTTATTTGATAGCCTTTATCAATTCTGAAATTTCTTAAAGAAAGCATTAGAAAAACTTCAAAAATCTACAATAAATTTATTTTAATTTTCTATGTTTTTTCAATATTTTAAAAATACAAAAAGTTGCATTCTTCTCCTTCTTTTCTCTTATTTATTTACCTTTTTTCATTTTAAAATTTAAAAAAAATTGTAAAATTTAAAATAATTAAAAATTATATAATCATAAAACTCTAAAAAATGTATAAAAATTTAAAATCCAGAAAAACTTAAAAAAAGCATATAAAAAATCAAGTATAATCTGCTTTGAAATTCCTTTTTCTTTTCTTTGATTTTTTCTTCGCTAAATTGAATAATCCTTACGAATCTTGTAGCCTCCCTGAGTTTGATTATGTACTCTATATAGGTAAATTAAACAACAATAAGCTTTTCTTGCTTACATTCTTTTCTTGCTTGTTGGCTTGAGTTGTGAATAATCAAATAAATTTTTGTTAAGGGATTCTTAGGGTTGCAACGACATTGCAAATAATTCTTCTTAATTAAAACCCCGAATTCTACCTTTTGAACAAATGGCATCATTGTCGGGGAGGCATGATGAGGGTAGCTAGGTTTTCTTCTTATAGCATGCTATTCTTAGTTGTATTTACTAGTTCGTTATTCTTTCTATTTTACTTGTCCATATTTTTTGTCTCATTTATTTTTGTCTATATTTTATGTTTTATTTATTTTATTTTTTCTCATATTATCATATTTGTGTTTCATACATATTCTTGTGTCTCCACTTTCATGCGAGGGACCGACTGTGAGGGAGGCATTCCTAGGGGCATCGGCGCACCCGAGCAAAGCAGAGGCAACTCATTTCTTCACCGAGCTACAAGAGAGCATAGAAGGAGAAGCATAAGAATGGGAATAATCATATTTTTAGAGAACATATCACATATAAATTTTGTTTTATTTCACATTATTTGTGTACAAATTTGTAGTGAATTCTATTTGGCATTTCCCTCTTTTTCTATCTCTAAAAGGACATTATATATCTTGTGTACGAGGTCTGTTTCACCATGTACTAGTGCACTTGGGGGACCTCATTGGTTTTTGTTTTCATCGATTTTATTTTTATTTGTTTTCTCGTAGTTTTGTATGCTTGAGCCCTTAGAAGAATGTTTTATTATCTTGTTTGAGCCAGGTAATCGAATTGGTCCAAATCCCTTAAAAGAATATTTGTTCCTATAGTCAAGATTGTAGGACTGGACTTACTCAATATAATTAGTTCTTCCATGCTAATAAAAGTTACTACTAGGACAGTTCTCGTGCATCATTAACGTTAGTTTTAATTCCATCTTTATTTTATGTGTGTATCACCTTGCATGTTGAGTGATAGTAGAAGGTACGCATCTCTTTCTTTGCGTGCATCATTGATTTCATAGTGCATCAAATTTTCCGATTTCCTTCCCCATTTTCACTCACATAAGATCAAAAGGAATCGGAAAAATCATTAAACCACTTTCTTGAAAAAATCCAAAAAAGTGATAATTGTATAAAACTTGGACCTTTAAAGAAAACTCGACCTTAAAAGAAATGTTAGGACAAAATCATTGTTTTGGGGAGAGTAACCCCCCATTGTTTGCAGGTACTTACCTTTAGATAGAGTAGATGAGGATACATCCATAAGGATAGAGCCCAAATCCTTGGACTTGTGCCCTATGCTTTTGTACACATCTCTATGGTGTATGGTTGGGATGCAAGCACTCGCCTTGGACGTTAAAAAATCATTCTTGTGTGCACATTTTTCTTTCTCCCTTTGGGCTTTGTATCCTACAACCCAGGTAAATAGTCCATTGATTGGGGATGATTGAGAACGTATGCTGGGAGACAACGACAACTCACCCTGTGTGCTTTGTAGTAAGTAACTTTGTAGATTCACTAAACTGAAAATTGAAAAGATAAAAGAACGAACTCTTACAATTCCACTTGTATCCTATCGATGAATTGAGGGTTTGTATTTTTATTTTCTAAATTATACCATTTATAAAGACAATCATTTAACATAAAAAATAAAGTGCAGTTGGTTGTATCCAACCCATTCTTGAAATACACAACTCGCACACACTCCCTTTCCAAAATAAATCAACACACCAAGCACTACGCTTAGATTTATTGGATTTGTTGCTAAAATATCGGTATTAAACCCAAAACTCTCGGCGGATGGCCAATGACCCAAGGAAATGAAATAATCGCGGTTACATTTTTCATATGTTCTCCTCTTATAGATAGGACTAACAAAAAATAGAGTTCTTTTTTATTTGAATTTAAATTCCAATATATAAAATATAAGTTCGATACGAACAAATCCTTTTTTTTTGTTTTTTCGTAACACAAGATTACGTATCGAAATAGTAGTATGAAACAAGGGTTATTTCCGGATTTGGTCTTATTATTTTGATATTATGTATCAGAGACCTCTTTCAGCGTCACAAAGAAACAAGATCTTTTTTTTCTTATTTTGATCAGATAAAAAAACACCTTGGGATTGCTGATCATGTATAAGATAAATATATAAAGCAACAGAACCATCATAGTATTTTTTTACTCCTAAAAAAGGAATACGAATGGAAGGGTGGTAAATCTGAATCGAATGGAATCTTTTTGTCTCTCTTCCATATTTTTCTTCAACAGAAAAACGAAGGGCAAAGAAAATTCTATTGCAGAGCCATATGCATAAAAATGCATGTACGGTTGTTCAATTCTATCTTTTCTTCTTGGCATTTTTTGTCCCTTTCTTTTGTTTGATTAATTATGCGAGATAGAAGAACCTTTCATGATGTTATATAATCAGGGTTATGATTCACCAACCTGCTAGTTCCTTTTATGAAGCACAAGTAGGGGAATTTATCCTGGAAGCGGAAGAGCTACTGAAACTTCGCGAAACTCTTACAAAGGTTTGCGTACAAATAACGGGAAACCTTTTATGGGTTATATCCATCGAGTTTATATATATTTCGAAAAAAAGGAAATACTTGCATTACTATTCGGTGGTGAGAAAAGTAAATCTTTCTTTATCAATTTTGGTGCTTCTTTCCCCCATAAAGATATGGAATATAGGATCTGTTTTTAATTCCACTGTAATTTTTTTAAATGAAAATGTAAATATCCCTCGAAAATAAGTAATATATTCGAAACATATAAAATGTGGTTAATCCCGCTGTGAAAGTTGCTATTATTGCGAAAATCGATGAATACAACCAACTATCATTAAGAATTTCATCTTTGGACCAAAAACAGGCAAGAGGTGGAATACCACAAAGAGAAAGTGTTTGAAAAATAATAATAGCAGACGATATATCCAAGCTGAAAGTATTAATAATAGAAATATAAATTTCATAAATGAAAATGAATGAATTTAGATTCTAAATTCATTTCCAAAAAATTGCAGTCAAATTAATGAGTTTTTTGCTCTCGAATATCGAGTTGACCTATTAATTTTTCATAACGTACTTTATTTTTCTTTGCCAAATAAGCTAGTAATCGTTGACGTTTTCCAAGAATTATTCGAAGACCCCTCTGAGATAAAAAATATTTTGTATGCAATTCGAGATGTAAAGTAAGTTTCCGTATCTTATTAGTGAAGCTGAATACTTGAAATTCAACGGATCCCCTATTTTCTTCTTTTTCTTGTGGAATAACTGAAATGAATGAACTTTTTACCATAAAAATAAAGAAATTCTTATATATATATATATATATCTTTTTTCTATTTACCGATCAGGAATAATAAACGTAATAATAGTTGATTTAATAATATAATAATACTAGTCGTTTTAAATAGGTATACAGAAAAAAATTGTATTTATTTTTTATCCAAATCAAATTTAAATGTTTTTAGTGTAAAGATCCTTCCACACCCGTTGTGACTTTTTATTCATTTTCTTCTTGTGTTGACCTTCATGTTCTCGCATCTTTCCTATTGATATCGAAGATGTTAGATTGGAGTATTTCATGTTCAGACTCCGCGAGCTCATTTCACACTCCAGTTCAGCCATTTTCTATTATGGAAGACCCACTTCCAGAATATCCCTCTTCTTCCACATTACCCATCTAATCATCGAATCCATTGTTTGAGATTGACTCTGATCTCAAACTATCATTAGAGACTCCCCCATTTCTTAGGAATAATCTAGTGCCATACACCTTTTCAAAGCTAGAATCACAGCACTTGATGCCACCAAAGGGCAAGGGTTCCATGACTGAGAAGAGTGAGTTTATAATATGATGTTAGCTTCCATTCAATCCATTTATGCATAGTTAACCGAATAAGCTGACACCCAGGCTGGATTGAGAGACATGATCTTCGAGCTGAGGAATTATAGACAAGATTGAGAGGGGAGGATGAGCAGGAGGTTAGAGGTGGGAATAGGAAGGAGGAGATCCACTAATTGAGCAAGTGGCTAAGCTTACACTAGAGGATGCCTATAATCCAGTAGCAGGATAGACTGATACATGGATTAGGATGGAGATCCACTAATTGAGCAAGTGGCTAAACTTACACTAGAGGATACCTATAATCCAGGAGCAGGATAGACTAATACATGGATTAGGATCCCACTGATTTATGGGCATTTCGAGCTTAAGCCCGCAATTCACCACTCCTCCAAATATTCCAGGGACACATCAATGAAGAACCTTATGTACACCTCCAGTAGTTTGATTGCATTCGTGGCACAATACACTACCCGAATGTTCCATTGGAGGTAGTGAAGATGACCTCTTTCCCGTTCAGTCTCATGGACAAAGCATTATATTGGATTAACCATTTGGGAATGAATGCCACAACTTGGGAAGAGTTGTGGTCTGCTTTCTTGAGCAAATATTATCCATCTGGACATCTCAACCAAATGCGATCTTTGATAGCTAACTTCTCCCAAATGTCCCATGAGTCTATTCACGAGGCATGTGAAAGACTCAAGGATTTAACAAAGAATTGCCCCCATTACGATATTCCAAAGACGAGACTTGTGCAAAACTTCTTTGGGGGTTTGAGCATTGAAAGCCAAAGTAGTAGATGCCGCTTGTAAGGGGTCCCATTTCAACAAGGACGAGGATGTCCTTTATCGGATTTTTGACGAGATCGTAGAGAGCGTTGCAACTCTTTCTTCTTCACGTGCTTTTTAGAAGCATCTTGTACCTTCTCCTGTAGTGCCCCACAAGGCTGTTAACATGACGACATCACATGATGTGGAATGGGTGGACAGTGCATATTTGAGCATCATAAAATATCATCTATCCAAAGTGAACATAATTGAGAAACGATTGACGAATCTGCATTTCATCATCTTTATTCATTTATTTTAGCTTAAAATCTCTTATATAACGCATGTATATATTGATAAATCCATAGTCTTATTAACTTGCATCTATGCGTAAATATTGTACATATATTATTATTTTAACCTAAAATAAATAAATAAAGAATAAAGGAAAGATACAGAAAATATAAAAAGAAGAAGACTGTATATATGTAATAGATACAGGCTGACCTGAACCCCGAGAGAAGGTCAAGACCTGACTTGATCGAGTAGGAATAAAGTAGGGGGATATAGGGTCTTTAATTAGAAAATCCAAAAAATGCTTTGTAAATATTCTTTATTTCATAACTTATTCTGTGTATAATTGTATAAAACTAAGAATATTTTATTTGTACATAAATTGACTTCAAATTAAATAGTTTTGTTAACAAAAGTTGTAAATAAAAATATTTCATAAATAATAAAATTGTTTGCAAAATAAAATCATGTACAAAATAAAAGTAACTGCACTCAGAAAAAGCCGTAAAGCAATAATTGAAAAACCAATCCGTCACCATACAAACTCGAATTGAATCAAACTCACTTCCATTGTATTCTAAATTAAAATATCATTAAAATGGTTGTGGTTTCATATTTTTTGGAGTTACATTTGAAAGTTTGTTTTCTAGAGTGGTTTTTGCAATTTCACCATTTATTTATTATATATATTTATCCGTATTTATTTTTTTATACATAATGTAAATAATTGTATATAACTTTAATAATTATTTAAAATAAATAAAAAAAATTAAAAAAATATTAATGTCCTTAACCATGTGTATAATATACCATATGCATATATTACATGTATATAGCCAATTTCCTTATATACCCACCACTAAAAATAAAATAATTAACATTTATTATCTAATCTAATAAAATGATGAAAATTATTTATTTATTATATTAATTATGCAAATAATATACTACATGTTTATAATACATTTAACTCCTTAATTGAGCCACCAGGAAGGTGGCTCTTTAATTTTTTGGAAATTACTAATTATTGCTATTGTAATTATGAAAATCATTTTTAATTAATTTATTATTTGTTTTATCAATTCCACTAATAACTTCCTTCCTTATTTTTCTTCCATTCAAATTTTGAAATTCAAATGTATATTCTTTCAATTTAATTGGATCCTCCCCCCTCATTCTCACTTGATCAATCTTCTAGAGAGGAGCCTATTTTACCGAGAGAAATCTTGTTGAAGAAGGGCACCCAGACTCCGAGCCGTCCTGGGATAGCGAGGTGACACTCGTCGACGCGATTACGGCATTTGTCCACCCCATTTGGTGAGATCCAAATCTTTATTTTCTCTCTTAATTTAGATAATCTTAGGTTTAATTGCAGTTTTTAATTGCAATAACTTTTTAAGGTTCATAATTGTAGTTAATCATTTTAATTGCTCATAAAAAATTGATCCATTTCCAATCTGATTTTCCACCATCACATCTCGATCTCTACACCTTCAGTTCTATCTCACACAGTCTATCATCGTTAGTCACACAGGGTGACCAGGGACACGGATCTCCCATCACAACCACCGGATACGTCTTCCATTCATTTAATCCCCGTTTGATTGTTGGAGTGAGCCGTCGTGCTTGAGTCAGTTATCTTTTGATTTTATTGCAGGTGTACATGAATTTCAAAAAAAATAAAAAAAAAATAAATAATACGGCTTCTGTAAAAAAATTACAAAAAAGGGGACGGCCACAGTCAACCGCCTCCTTCACGCTAGCAGCACCTACCGGTGGCGCTCCTCGCCACCGCGTGCGCCCTACTGCGTTCGTCGCACCATCTGGACCCCACCTGCTTCCCCTTCGTCATCTCCGCTGATCCACCGTCACCAGCTGGGGCCACGTCTGCCCGCAACAACTCCTCTCCGCCTTGACATCTCCGCCTTGACGTCGAAGACCAACCATCGTGCTCCTCCTCCGGAGTGCCGCCAACAACGCCATCTCCAGTCGTGCTCACCTCCGCAAGGACCTCCACCTTCTCCGCCATCTGGGGGCAGGTTGCCAGATCAGAAGCTCGATACCCAACCATCCTGCACGAGCCATTCACCAACCTTCCGCCACTCCTAGAGAAGAGCTCCTCCGCGACAGCCACGACCCCCCTTCGTCATCTCCAGGGCCGCGCCAGCACCATCATCGCGATCTCTGCCGACCACCCTCAGTCGATTCAGCCGCACCGTCGATCTGAAACTCCATATCCGCTAAGCATCTTACGCCTTCAGCATCATCTCCACCATGGGAGCTGCCA